>JABFQA010000507.1:0-19357 GCA_022817065.1 Probaryconus sp. ZL-2020 | reverse complement strand
AATAATTATTAAAAGTTATATATACTGTATTATTTAATTACTATTATAAAGTAACCGATTCTGCTAAGAAGATCGCACATTTTTCAGTGGCAATCAATGTGCTGATGACTGATTCGGTTAACATATTTTAAGAGATTTGGATGTTATTGTTGTTATAGTTTTTGTATTCAAACCCTGTATTCAGACCGAATGTTCAAAATATATATTTATTAACATTTTATTAATAAATAAGCAAAATATATAGATTTACAATTTGCTAATTATTATAATACCAGATCCTGAAAAACTCCCAGTGGTTAATATATTTATATAGTTATTTTGTATTGTAATGTTGTCGGATTTATGATTTTTAATAAAATTAAATAAATAAAACTATTTACAATACACATTCTTTAATTTAAATATTTAACCCATTGAAGGACTTGCAAATTCAATAGTTACGGTCCTGATTTTACAATAGCTACCTATGACAATAACTCAATCATTCTCTTATTTGTCTGTTTTACACATACATAAGTCACACGTATAAATGATTGAGTCTCTTGCCCTTCAATCGGTTTATATTTGCAATTTAAAAAAAAAAAGTCTATAATTCTAACAACATTTAGTTTTATAGTTTAATCATAAAATTAAATTTTGCGCATTAAGGATTTTTTAATAAAATGTATACGTGCAAATTGTTGCAATATGTTAGACGTTACATTAAAAATTTCAGTATTTAATAATATTTCTATTATTTCTTACTGATGATTCATCGAAACACTTTACACGTATAAAATTGCCAAAGCATTGAAAATAAAAAAGAAACTGATCATTTTAATTAAAGAAAATGTAAATACATAAATAAAAAATAATTATGTTATATGTCTACGTTTTTTCGTACTACTGTCTTAAGCGACATGATTAGATAAGAACGATCGGTTCATAGTACGTCTCAGATGCAGTCTTCATAAGAATCTGAGTTCCCCTGGAACTAACTTTAGTTTGTTCCGTGCATGCGAATCATTCCTTCAAAGATTTTTGCTTTTCGCAATATCATTTTAACAACTGTTGTGTTGTTCAGAATCAATAACAGTATTCAGTAAAATAATCTAAACTATTAAAGAATCGTATCAAATTCGACAGTGTAATTGTGCATTAGAAAAAAAAAAATCATTTGAAAATAGAATTTTTTTTTTTTTTGGTAACGAACATTATAATTCAAATAATGTCCTATTAAGTGTCACGTACAATGAAAAAAATACAATAACAGAAAGGAACCCAAATGATGGATCAATGAAATAATAAACTATTTAATGTTTAAAACCTGGAATTTGATCGATTAATTGCAAATGCATGCAAAAAGTTATGAAAGGGTTTATCAAGAGTCGTCGAATGTCACGATACGGTTGGCCTTAATCTTCCGTTAAAAGTGCACTTTGGAACTAAGATAATCTTCAGAATGCCTGCCTGTGCCAACGAAAACTTGCCGAGATTATGTTCTTCGAGCCCATACATTTCCAAACGCAATAGTTCTCCATCCCTTGCCTGTTCGCCCTTATCCACCTCGCCGCCATTGACAACACCAGGATCTTTAAAGCGTTCAATTTCTAATGTCTCCGGCTCATCGTATGCTTCCAGTTTCTCTAGTTCCTCAACAGTTATTTATCAGCAACAAGCACGCATTCAGCATCAAGAACAACACGAAACCAAAGTTAATGCACAGGGCATCAACATCATCTCAAGAATACTATCGTTCTATTTAAATTATTTCATCAGTTTAATTCACAATGTTTGTAACGCAATAAGGTATATACTTCTTGTACCAGCGGTGTGGACGTCCATTTGGCTGTGCACGTTTTGGATGATCATACAATTCCCATTGACAATTCTAAAATGGTTTATAACAATACTGCATACTCCTGCATCTGAACGTTCACGGAACAAGCGTTGCGTACTTATCAGTGGTGGAAGTACCGTTCAAGGAGTGCACTTGGCGCAAAACTTTTACAAAGCTGGCGCCAGAGTTGTGGTCTTTGATTTAGAAGGACTCTTTGCGTTAGCCAAGTTCTCGACAGCTTGTTCGAGGTAAAGTTATTATGGTATTTCTGACATAAATTATGATAATGATAATATAGATTATGGTATTTAAAGGTACCATGATACCTTTATGATATTTAACAAAAATACGAATTTTGGGCAATTTGCACAATACGGGTATGGCTCTGAAACCGATTTTTTTTTTTTTGAGCGATTGCCCAAATTGTGCACATTTACCAACTGCACGTCATTCATTGAACTTTTTTACACCAGGTATTATACCGTACCGAGGCCAGAGGCGAGGAACATTGCGGAGTACATAAAATGTTTGAAGGAGATCGTGCAAAAAGAAAAGGCGTCCTATTACATTCCGGTGAGTGCCGCCAACACAGCTTAATACGATGCTCTGGCGAAACCGCACTTGGAAGCTTTGGGATGCGAGTGCTTCGTTCCTTATACAGCAGAGGTAACGTCGTTGGATGATCCATTGGAAGTCTTGCGACGCTGTCGTTCATTGGACATGCCTGAGCCAACGTATTTCGTTTTGAAATCGCTCTCCGACGTTAACGAATTATATGAACGGAATATTATCAGGAACGGCAGATACGTGATGCTGAGAGCTGGTCCATCTGGAATGCGCGATCGAAACGAAACGCTATTTCCAGCGACAGCGCAGGAATTTCGACGACAGGGTTTAGAGGTCAGCGATGTCAAGCCTTGGATCGTGATCCGAGATCCTGGCGGTCATCATTTTATTACGTGTACGACCGTAAACAAATCAAAAGTGATGGCGAATGTAACCTGTCGCGTGGACGACGCCAGAGGACTTATTCCCGAGGACCGCGAAGACGTTAACCAATGGGTGGAAAAGTTTTTTGCTTACAACTTCTGCAACGCGGTCAGTGGCCACCTCAGATTCAGGCTCGCACTTGCCGAAGACGGTAATTTGGTGTGTTTTGGTTGTCGCGTTGGAATTGGTCAGCCTTATATTTGCTACACCAGTGTACATCCAAGACTTGTCTGGCGACCTTGTAGACATTTCTCTAGAACCAACTCCGAACTCATGAACAATAATAATAATAATACGAATTTGTCTGCGAAAATCATTTCTAATGCTCTGAATCAGTTTTCAGCAGAAGTGGATCGTAAGCTTCTTGGGACTGTTTTAGATAACAAAGAAGCACTATTCGTGTACTGGGATCCGCTACCATATTGTGCTTATTATTATTTACACTTACCATTTCGTCGCGTTGCTGATATTATTAGAGCCCAACCGGTCCAACATAGTCCTTTATTATCAGTCGTTTAAAAGGCTTGGAATATTTTTCTTAGTATGCACTATGCTTCAAAGGGTTAAATTAATCATTTAACCAATAAACTGTAAACAAGAAATTGAAAAAGAAACAGATATAAAGTCTAGCGATTATTTCTAATGCTGGAGTCTAATATTACGCGTAGAATTGTCGCCGTTTATTTCATAAGCCAACTCATTGTTAAGATAAAAAAGTATTAGAATTGCAAATAAAAAAAAAAAGATCCAAATAAAGACCGAATCTCTAAAGCCAAGGAAATGCCAATATATTTATTTGTTTATACAGCAAACAAAAATTATAGTAATTTGTTAATATAGCATTTTGCTTGTAACGGACATTCAAAACGTATAATGTATTCTTGACATGCGATAATATTGAAATGCAGTTCCTTGACTACGGCATTGCGGAAGACAAGTCGATATTACGATTTTTTTATGATGTTGTCACGCAAGTTCATCATTTATCTTAGCAACGAGTACGATAGGATAATATTGGGAAAAATAAAATATAAATCTCAAGTCGAATATTGTACTAAGAGTAAGATATTTTATATTATTGATACTGAATATTAAACGATTGAATTATGAACAGACGTCTTTACATGATCTTTTTTCAGCGTCTGTCTTTTCCACAAAACTCACCCTAAAACATTCCAGAATTTTCAGAATCTCTCATTAAAATTTGTCTAAATTGAAATCCAAATAAGTTACGTTTGGCTATTGAAAAAAAAAAAAAAAATAGGCCAGCATATTTCGTGTACATAAAAGTTAACGCGTGATTGCGTAAATAAAAGAATAATTATCCATGTTTATCTAGTGAATTAATTATGCATACGTTCACATGGATTTCAATTGTATGAAGAAGATAATTAATTTATTCAAAAAATTAATATACTTAGTCTTGAAATAGGTGTCAAACGGTATTTGCCGTGTGTCATCGTATTCAGTCATTGGAATATACTTTTGATTCATTAAATTAACAATATTTAATTACTATTAAACAATTTCTAAATCATTACAATTTCATTGTTTAAAAATGCAATGTAACATGTGTATCGCTGTTTTTTTCATGTTTTTATTGAATGGAATTATCGCAAATGAAACATATGGTGACTGTAGCTATAAATTGGAAAATAAGTTGATATGGGAATACACTGTTCGTCGCACGAAATTACTAACGAAGTATCAAGTGAGTATTTTAAAATCCTGATGCTTTATAATATTTACATCAGACATTAACAGAAAAAAAAAAAAAATTCTTTTTAGGAAGCTGAAGCTACTTATGGTCCAACTAATGCAATTATTAAGTGTATAATAATAGAGTCTGTATCTGAAGATGGAAACGAATTCGCTCATATTGAAGACGGTGGTATAGATCAAAATACATTGAAAATAAAATTCAAATCAAAACCATCGGGAATTCTTCATTATAAAGTTTTTGTATACGGACAAATAATTTGAGAAGACGATACCTGTGTATAGTCATAAATCAAAAATCTTATAAAAAATTTGAATAGATTAATCTGTAAGTTACTTTAACCCTTAAAGATTATCGTATTACTCACGTTTATTACTGATTTTCTAATACATCTTACATCTTAACCGATTTCATTTTTCTTCCATTTTTTAAAAGATCGATTACATTTCTTTGCATTCAAAGTATTGATTAATGAAAGTTTGTCTGATGGAATAGTGTAATCGATTCTACGGGATACTGAAATTTGATGACGGTTCATATTATCGTGCATTTCGTGTAAGTATAAATAGTTTATATAGCCATGCACTTGGTTAGTATTACGACTGTACTTCATATCATAAACAATATTACGAGACATGATTGTTATGGTAATATAATTAATTCATTTAAAATTTTAATTTATTTTAAGTTTATAAAAATGTTTTCTATTAACTTAATGCGTGAAACTCCGAATGGAATTAAGTTTCTGGCAACAGTTTGGCAGATTTGGTATGGCAGGTGTATGGCAGAGGGTCGCCAGATACTCATTTCCGCCCAAGAATTGATTGACTCTGTAGATGAAATTTTTTTTAATCAAAAATACAGGAAACACTGATAATAAAAAAGAAATTTTAATAATTACAATAGGACAACTTTGACATTGGCCTACTTCCAGCAAGGTCAAGATGTCCTATATATCATTTGAATTGGGACGACATAAAACACATACCAATTAATCAGGAAGACTTACATAATTGGTAAATATCTAACGTTATTATTTGTGATACAATTTCAGAATTTCTTGCAATGTAATTTAAGGTAGTTGCATGTAAGGGAAGTTTGATAAGACAGGATAGTTTGACAAAACGAAGTACTTCCACTTAACGATGTAATAACATTATTAGGCCGTAATCGAAAGTTATTCTGCATTTCTGTAGTTCGTGTTTCATTTGTAATAGTATTTCATTGTATTTCATTGTATTAATTTCAATATTTACCAATGTTAATATTAACACCGATAAAATGTGAAATATTTATTTATTGAATACTAAATATTATAATTGCAGTCGAATAACTTATCTTTAGTTATTTATTGAAAATGATATGAAATTATTCCCTTAAAAATAATACAAATCAATGAATGCTTGTATGTTCCTTGAATTTTTTCCAAAGCTATCGCACCTGTCACTTCTTACCAAGCGAATATCCTAAAGGGGAGAAACAGATGTTTTGTTATACATCCTTTTTAATTTTATAATATGTGCTCATATTGATCTTCCATTAAAAAATCGTGCTAACTATCTCATTTGCATATTCGTATTTTGCATAAAAAATTTAATTCTGTACAATGTTAATTTCATTAAGAATTTTTTCAATTCATGATTATGTTCAAAAGAACCGATGATCTATACTCATGTTAGAAAACAGTAATTTTTGTTCTTATTGTTTACTGAAAATATTTGTCCATTAGCGATAAAAAGTTAAAAACAAATAGGACCAAGGAGCACAAGTCGAAAATTACTAGCGATGAATCAACTCCTTCGTTCGAAGACTTGCGCATTGTTAGACACACAAATGCAGCTGTGTTGCCTACACGGAAATATAACGATTCTCAGCATGTTGACCGCTCAGTCATGTATTCCAGTTTAGTTTATATTAGCACGCCGTCCATTGCTAACAGTGCAATACCTGCTGATGCCGTAACACAGTCACCCTTTCGTTCAATCCTGAAAACAGTTTCATCGTCGCCCGCTAATTCTACAATTTCCTTTTGCCAAGATTCGGTACCAACTACATTGAACCAAGAACAAACAAGCCATCCTTTACCTTCAGACATGCCACGGGTAAACATTTGTTTTTGCTGTAGGTTACTTGGATACAATTATTCCCGTAATGCTAAAATTTTATGGTGACTGTAAGCTTTCGTAATTTGATATTAATTTTAGGTAATTGTTCAGCTTCACTCTCGTTCCCCTAAAAATAGGATTTTTCACATGTCTCTTTGACAGAAATGTATTAAAAAATTGATTAGCTTGGAAATCATGATATTTTACCATGAAAATTGTTTATTCTTTTATTCGATGTATGTTTCATAGTATGTTCCGGTGGGTACCTGGCTCCTTTCCATATCGCCGCCGAATTACACGAAGAATTTATCGGAACGTACTGTGAAAGTTACATTATGTATCATCCGTGTTATCTTCAGTTTTGATTAATGATACTTTGCTTGTTTCCATGTAAACGTTAAAAATTATCACGATTTAACTCGTTTGCTTGAAATCTATAATTAATGTAGAAGTTGGGGGATGAATAACGAACTTCCTACCTAGTACAAAATGGCACCAATCAATAATAATTGTACCCATATAGTCTCAAAGAATTTAAGAGTTCCCTTTATCTAAGATATCTATAATTGTTCATTGAATTTACTTTATAACATTATTAATATCAGTTTAGATTGTAATGAAAAAAATTATTAACAGTTTCACGGTTGTCGAACATTTACTTTGACACTTCCTTTTCTTTAACCCTTTACTCATGCAGAAGAAGTTGCGTTTATCTTTAAAATTTTTTAATGTCTTTTCATTTTTGAGTGAATAAAGGGTTGAAATGTCTTTTGAGAAAATGATGAAAGTTTCATTTGCAGTCAGCAATTACTCCTACTTTAAAGTTACGCGGACAAATGGATAGGCGTAGAGCACAGTTTTTAAGAAGTTCATCGAAAAATAAAGAGGTAGAATGGGCGTTTTGTCGATGTCTAACTTAAATTTTGAATAGGCACATTTTTGTACACGTACATTTGTAATAATTGTTTTATAGCTTGAATCAAATAAAAGCTTTAAAATGGACACCAGTATTATTGAAGAAGACAAAGACAGCGATGAAAATCTTTCTCCCGATTCATTAATCAAGCAAAATTTCGAGTTACGGCATCGCTTAGAAGAAGATGCCGCAATTTATAAGAAACGTTTGGAAACTTATCGCCAAGCGCAGCAACATCAAGCGGCTTTAGTATCACGTCTTCAAGCTAAGGTATTACGTCCATTAATCGGATTTTGGAAACATTCGAAAACATATTATCTGCATTAAATGTGATAAACATCTTTCGTTCGTAATAATACTCTTTAACCGATTTATCGATCTCTCGTTTCCTCTCTTATCTCAAAATTGATGCGATCGACAGTTTCCCACGATGCGCTCAACGGAGTTTCAAAGTCTGTTAGTGGTAATAATTTGCCAATTTTACAGGTATTGCAATATAAACAAAGGTGCTCTGAATTAGAAAATCAAATGTCCGAATCACTGCCAGACTTCAATAAAGATTATAATATACCCACTTTGTCCGAATGTTCAGTATTAAATGCTGCCCAACATAGTTTACGAGAAGTACGTCAAGAACAAATTCAAGATCTAGATACTGCCTTGCAAAAACTAGCCGATGAAAAAAAGAAGTAAATTTCTAACATTTATTTTCTTCACAATAATTTATATTACATCATCAACAGGTTTTAATATTAATGTTATTTATTTATTTTATTAGATGCGAAAAACTCATACAATTAAATTTATCTTTAAAAGAACAATTAGAAGAGTCTCATCAAGCTAACGAAGCGTTAACGAATGATTTACAAAAGTTGAGCTGCGAATGGGACGCACTGAGGGAAGAAATGTCCATCAAAGAAGAGGAATGGAAGGACGAAGAGCAAGCATTTAACGAATATTACAGTTCAGAACATCATAAATTTTTGAACCTCTGGAGAAATGTCGTCGCGGTAAAAAGGCATTTTTCAGACATAAAGTATAACACGGAAATAGATATATCTAAATTGAAAAATGAGTTTAGAAATGCAACAAGTGAATTGATGTCAGCATACAGCAACGCCAGTTTTGTCGCGAAGCTACAAAACGTAACGGCTCTTCCCAAAGTAAATACATGTTTTTATTGTTAAAAGTTTTCATGTTACTTTGTATTTGTCAACTGAAATTAAACGTTCCATTTATAACCCCGTGATCTGAATCCTGTTTCAAATAAGTATTGCGTGATACCTCGTCGTAATGGTTTCTGTTCTCATTTTCCAGCTTTTATTACACGAACAGACTGCAAACGAATTAAAAACTGAAATTTTATCACTTAAACAACAATACGAAATAGCTCAAAATGATATACGCACAAAAGATGACAGAATTCATCAACTCATTCGCGAGATTCATAGCTTGGTAATTATTGAATTCTCGTCGGTTACGCGGAGAAAAAAGGTTTTATAAAAATTACTAACTTTGTTGGTATCGTGGCAACATACTATTCTAAGTCAAAAAATTACTACCTTACTTTGTAAAAAAAAATATTTTTTCTCATATAAATTATGTACCTGCCAATAAATTTTAAAAAATTAGATATTAATTATTACAAAGAAAGATACCAATTTTTTGATTAGTACCAACACAGTTAGTAATTTTTATGGAACTTTTTTCCGACCTTCGTTTTTATTAATTATTAGGAAGAACGATGCGCCGAAGCAGAATCTGGTTTGAATCAATTTGGACGAATACAAGAAGACACAGATATATTTCAGTCGGCGTTACGTGACATAGCGCACGCGGTCATTCAAGACGCAGAATCCAGAAATGCGGAAAATATTCAAATGCCACCACACGTTCATTTATCACCGAACGTACAAATACCACAACGTTCCCCAAAGAGGGGAGTTCGAGCAAACACTACTCCAGCTTTTGCCGAAAGTACCATTAGCGCGGTTCAAGCTGCTTTACATAAATATCAACTAATAATCCACGAATTACACGTAATACATTTTAATCGAACAGTATAAATTTGTTCAGAGATTAGTAACTGTAATTTAGAACTTGCTTTTGTTAAACTGTTTTTATTAATACACGAAATCAGCTAACAAAGTTAAAATCGTTTAGGTAAAACTTCAAACAAGTAAGGATCAGTTAACTTTAACACGAAAGCAGTATGATGCATCCGAGGAAAATATTCGTGCATTAGAAGATAAATTAGCAGAAACTATAGCACTGTTAGATAATACACGTCAACAATGCGTTCAACTAACACAAGAGAAAGAAATATTGCAGAAAAATATAGATGCATTGCGAATAGAGAAAAATTCCTCAGATAAAAATAGGATTGAAATAAATAGTATGGTATGGTAATTATAAAGATACATAAACAATAAAACTTGATAGTAATGTTAATATCAATGTAAGCTGAATGGATTCTATTCAAGTTTTTCTATTTATGCCAATCACATTTTAGATTGAAACAATGAACAATGATTACGAAAAGTTACAGAAGATTAATGACAAATTACAAAAACTTTGCGACAGTCTTGTAGATGAAAAGCTTTATTTGCAAAGCGAAGTTGAAAGAATTAACAAAGACGTGGAATTGCGGTAAGAATAATCTTAAAAATAATTCACAAAATAATATTTTTCCATTTTTTTTTTTTTATTAATGATTTATACAAAAATATAGGGAATTAAGTCTTCGTACAGAAGAAGAGAGATGTAGCAAATTAAAAGAAGAACTGTTAACTTTACGCGAGGAATTGAATAAAGCTTATCTTGCAAGGGATGTGCTTCAACAACAAAAATCTGAAGCGGACAGTTTGATTTCTCAAATAGAAAAAAACAAGGGTATTAGTCATTTTTGTTATATTTCAATATGCAATGTGCTCTCAATTCATAACTTAAAGTATCGTCATAAATATTTTCAGGAGATCTGGAATTGGAGCTTGAGCGCGTTATTTCGGAAAAATCCAATGTGCAACAAACATTGATAAAAATGGAAGTGGTTTGTTCTAATAACGATCAAGAAATATTGCGTTTACAAGAAGAAATAAAAAAAGTATAATTTAATTTTTGTTTCATATGAAACACATTTTTATCTTTTCATCTAAACAATTTATTAAATTAAACGTAATTTTTTATTTAGATAATGGATGATAAAAGTAAACTGTCAATCCAGTGTTCTGATCAGCAAGGAGACATAAATTCATTGAGAAAAGAACTCTTGCAAGCAGAACAAACGCGTTTAGATTTAGAATCAGAAAAAGTGAATCTTAGCGAAAAAAATAAGTTTTTGGAATTGGAAAAAGAAAAATTGGAAATGGAATTGGGACAAGTAACGCGCGAGCGTGGTGATTTGAGTAATCAATTGTCAGTTCTAGCTCGAAAGAAAGAATCATTGAATGAGGAGTTAATGAGGCAACGTCAACGTTTAGAACAAGCAGGAGAGATGAACGCTAGACTCAATAGAAACTTAGAAGATTTAGTAAAACATAATTTAGAGAAACAAGTAAATAATAATTAAATTATAATTAACATTGCTTTATACTGAATTTAATATCTACTATTTATAAAGTTGTATTGTTTTGTAGATCATTGTAGAAGCAGGTGAAAAGGAATTACAAAAGTATCAAGAATTGTTAGCATCGTTACGAAGTGAAAAAGAAACGTTAGAAAGTGTTTTATTTGATTCGCAAACTAATCTAGAAACAACTCATATTAAAAAAACACAATTAGAAAAGGATAAGCAGGAATTATTAATAAAACAAGAGAGCCTTAAACAACAACTTGGAAGTCTGACAAAAGAATTGGAGGAAGGTGAAAAGCGATCGCAAGAAATGAAACTAAGTCTGATTCAACAAAGTGAACACCGAGAAGCAGAATTCGAACAACTTATTATAAACATTAAGAAACAAAGTGAAAATAATACGAAGAAATTGGTCGATGAAAAAGTAACGTTCCTCAGTAAATCTTTTATTAACCCTCTAGTTACACGTGATAACATCTTTTATTTCAATATCACATATCATTTCAGGAACAAATTAGATTATCCTTGGAAAAGAGACTTCAGCAATCAATATCCCAATTATCAGGTGAAAAAGAAGGTGAAATAATGCAATTACAGCAAAGAATAGATGAATTACAGCAACACAATGAAACTGTATGTCAGCAACACGAAGAAGTGTTGTTGAGAGCAGAAAATGATAAACAACAAGCATTACTTCTAGGTAAAATGACGTTTAAGTGATAACTGTCCTACTGATATTTTTAAAGCAAATCTTTGCCTATTCTTATTTTTTGTTTTAACGTAAATAATAGCTCATCATGATCAACAAGCATTATTGGAGAAACTAGAAAATGCATATCGTGAATTGGAAGAGGAGAAAGGTGTAATAGATAAACTTCGACGAGAGTCTTTGGCACGAACTGAACAAGATCGTAATCATACAAATCAATTGAAAGAAGAACTTAATCGCGTGAAAACAAAACTGGACGAAGTAAGGGCACAAAGTGAAGATGAGAAAGTTAAACTTGATTATCGAATTGAAGAAATATTGAAAGAACGTGAATTCTCGCAAAAGGAAGTCGAAGAATTACAAGTCCAATTGAGCATTGCGGAAGAAAAAGTCGATGGATTACAAAATCAAGTATTCGAGGCAAAAGGAAAACTCAAAGATGGTAAATATTTAGAGTTTTGGAAATTTTTGTTCATAAATAATGTACGTGAATGTAATTGAAATTACGACTTTCAGCGGAAAATACGATAGAAATTTTACGCAAAGATCTCGCTGATGTTCGTAGACAATTGACTGATTCTGTTATAGAAAAAGATAAATATAACAGCAGTAATAAAGAATTGAGAGAACATATAAAGCGAGTGGAAACAGAAAAAAGAGAACAAGCTCGAAATCTGGAAGAAACTTATCAAAAACTCTCAGGTATTATCGAATGTTTTAAAAATTATTCTATAGGCTCTTAAACAAGTTTTATTCATTTTTATTTATTTGTTAGCTTTGGAAGATATGAAAGTTGGATTAGAGTCTGATAAAAATAATTTACAAGCCAATATTCGTGAAATGGAACGAGAAAATTTACAACTGCAACAACAAATACGCCTGACTCAAGGAGAACTGCAGAAATCTCAAGCCTCCGTGTCTCAAGGACAAAATGATGAAAAGGAATTACAAAGCAGATTAGCAAATGAAATGGAAGAAAGAGAAAGATTACAACTTCAATTACATCAAGCAAAAAAACAAGTATTCTGTTTAATGTCTTAAAACTGAAATTTTTAACTCGAGAGTTATATTTACTGAAATAGTACTTAAATAACTATTCATTTATGAAGGTTGTTGATTTGGATAACAATTTGGATGTTACCCGACAAGAACTTGAAAGAATGCGTTCCCGAATTGAAGAAGAGACTGAAAGGTGGAGAACTCGTGAACAAGAATTGATAGTTCGTATTGATGAAGGTCGGTGTCGCGAACGAAAACTAGAGGATCAAAAACATAACTTAGAAGTGTGTCTTGCTGATGCTACTCAGCAATTGCAAGAACTAAAGGTATTGCCAAATTTAACCCTCTTCCGTCGTTGCAAATTTTTTTTTTTACATTCAAATTAAATTTCTTTGCGAATAGGCTCGTCTAAGCGGCGCAGAAAGTAGGATGCGAGCCTTAGATACACAAATCTCACAATTAGAAGCCGAAAAAAAAGAAACGGAAGTAAAATTGAGTAGTATAGTTTCTACTTTACGTAGAATTGCTGGCGTTCAATTAGATGGAACTGTTAATATACCGTACCGTTTAATGAGCCCAACCAGACGATGGAGTCCAGTTCGTGGTACTTAATTTAATAAACAATTTAATTTAATTTAGTAAACAATTTAATATTGTATTAATAACAAATTATATTAACAGCTGAACACAGTGAGAGTCAACGAGATTTCATTATTGACGTGGATCCTGAAAATGTGAGAAAAGGCGTTAGGACATTAATGCAACAAGTTGCTCAAATTGAACGACAACGAGTGAGAAAAAAAATTTGTAATTAAATAAATGTGATATTAAAATCAGATAATATTTACCCAAACAAATTGGTATTCATTGCAGGATGATTCTAAAACGGAACTTAACAGCTTGAAAAAGCAACTTGTTGAAGTTCAAAATCATCAACAAAATGCAGAAAAAAAACTCAGTGTTTTAACACTCACGTTACGTCAAATGCAGGAAGAAAAATCATCTCTGGAAACAAAACTTACTCAAAAACAGGGAGCATACCAGATAAATGTAAAGTCGATTTATTCCTTTTATAATAAATAATATTTAATTTTGATATCGTGTATTTTTTTTTGTATATGTTCAATTTTAGGTTGAAGCATTGCAACAAAAGTCTGAAGAGGTAGATCAACTTCGGGAAAAGGTAGCTAATCTCGAATTAATAATTAGCAGTGAAACTGATGAAAAAGTTCAGTATGAGGTAAAATTACGTAATTTTAATTTTCAAAATATGTTGTATTACTCTGACACGCGAAGAGAAATAATGGGCTAACTACTGCTGCTTTTTTATGTGTACAGGAGAAATTGGACAAGTTAAAATCCACACTTAACAAATTGGAAAATGAAAAACGCGGTTTACAAGAAGAATTAGGTCGAAATGAAGCACGTACAACTAAAATTGAATTACAGCGAATGTCATTAGACGGCGATCTCCAACGTCTTCAAATGATTGTGCAAGAAAAAGATATAAACTTCCAAGTAACCATTTTAAACTGTTATTAAATTATTTGTTTAATATATTGTAATAATAAAATAGTTTGTAAATTATTTTTAATCAATTAACAGAAACTTCAAGATCGTTATGATGCACAAGTTCGAACTGTTAATAATTTAGAGGAACGTTGTACTTCTTTGAAAACAACAGTAGAACAACTTAATATTTCATTAGAAAAAGCAAGTAATTCCGACAGTGAACTTAGAACACAAATTTCGTCTCTTCAACGAAATTTGTTAGAATCAAACACTCATTTGGAAAATAATTGCGAACGCATTAAACAGGTAACTACATATTACGTTTATAATTTAATTTTCAAACACATAGATTGCTCTTAATATCGTTTAAAATTTTGTTACAGCTTCAAAAACAAGTAACAAATATCGAAAATGAACGAAGGCTATTGTTAGAGCGATTAGATAATTTCCAAGAAAAATTGTGCAGTACAAAACACATGAATCAAACGTTAACTGATCAAAATACTCGCTTACAAAATGAATTGGCTGCTATGGACGTTCAAAAATCTGCTCTCGAAGCACAACTAAGATTAACAAATTGGCCACAAGATAGTTACATGAATAAGGATGAAGAGCTTATGCAACAGTTGCATACTGCATACAGAGACCGTAGTGAGCTGAAAGGAAAAATTGATGCCCTCACAGACAAAGTATATAAATATATATATATATAAAGAATCTAACTCAATGCGACCACATAAAGCTTAATTATTAATATTTTCCTCTTTTATAGGTAAAATATTTAGAAGCAGAAAAACGTAGTTTAGAGCGGCAATTATCATCAAGTAGAAGTGGTATGCGCAGTAAGAGTAATGAACGACATGAAAAGGCATACGTTGAATTAATTGGTTCTAATATAAGTATTGAAAATTTGGATCATGAAAACAGAGAATTGCGGCAAAAGATTCGTAAATTAGAAGCAACTTTGTCTGAAAAGGAAGCAGAGATATTGCGTTTAAAGACATCTCAAAGTCAATCGCAATCTGTTATGAATCTTGTCAACGATAAATCAGGAGAAATTGAAAGACTTAGAGCAGCTCATTTACAAGCTGAAAAATTATTAGAAGCACGCGAATTGAGTCATAGACATCAAATTATTCGACTTGAAAATCAAGTGTGTATCTGTTAAATACAATTGCTAAATATTAACTATAATTACAAATCTTAATCAATATGAATATCGTTAATTATTAAATTTATATATTTCAGATTCATTTGAAATGTTGAATGAATACAATCCAAAGCTAAACTTTATATCTGCACTTATCTTGGTTAATTTTACAAATCATAATTAATTCATCACAATAATTTGACTTTTTTTTAATGTTAAATAAGTATAATTTCACTACGCTTAGCTCTAGTATTGATCAAATACATCTTTCAATAAATTCAATTCTAGTCTTAACAACCATAAGTTATTTCCAAACAAATGAAAAATTTAACTTCAATTAATAAAATTTATTAAGTTTAACTTGAAGTAGAAGTTTAACTTGAAGTAAATGCAATCAGCCTATTTCAGTACAATTATATACAATACGGTAATAGTCTATGCAGATTTACTTAGAAATTCAATTTTTGCAACTTAATTGCCAAATAATCAAATAATAAGCGAATTAAAGATTTTTTCAGGATAAAAAATTTTAAATCTTGTCAATCTATAATTATGCAACAAATGGTAAAATGCATTACAGCTTTTTTAAAAAGTTAATTAGCTGTTTTCGCAATTGCCACTATAGCAATATCGTCTTGTCCCGGGAAAACTTCTATTAATCTTCCCATATTAAACAAATGGTTCATAAAGATATAAATTTATTAATTTGTAGTAATTAAAGAATTATTTGTTACTGTAACAAACAAAGCTTTTACAGCTGTTTTACAGTATACTTCAGCAAATATTAACACATTTGATTGAAGTTTATTACTTAATTATGTTCTTCTTAAAGCCAGTTAAAATAGTTATTTTCTAATCTAAATAATATTTAACGGGTTGTGCCAAGTGAAAAAAAATAACATTAACTTACTTTAAGAGTATAACATTTCGAAATGTATACTTTTACCATCAATTTATAACAATTTTTTTGTATTTGAACATTTTATTTAGATATATATATTTTTATATCCTTTATTTTAAAGAATCTGTAGTTGTTTAATTGTTTACTAATTATTATTAAACATTACTATAAAACTTTTTGTTATTGAACTTTTGCAGAACTCAGTAATATAACAATGGTTGTTGAATCGTGATGAATTGTTCATTCCTTAATAATTATTAAATTTAATCTCTTTTTTTTTAATATGAACAAATAAAAATAACTACTTCAATTTTTGTAGTGATTATGTATATGTAGCGTAATTAAAATCAGGTGGTTGTGTTTATATAATAAGTATTCATTATTTAGTTGATCGACACTTTACCAGTCACCTCAAAATTTACTATATGCGCTAAAGAATTAAGAACAAAAATGTATGAACGCACACAACAATATATTATAATATGAGCTTATATAAGAAGCTCTCTTTAAAATCGTTACTTAGTCTAAGACTGGCAGAGTATTTAAAAGCAAGAGTGCCTTAAATGATTTAAATATATCTGGTATTTTTATATTGTTAATATTTTCTGTTATATATCACGGAATGTATATCACATTTAAAAGTTATGTACTCTCTATTTAAAACATTGTATTATTTATTTATTAAATTGTAAAATAATGCATTGTTGATAATAGATGAATACCGCCGATTATCAACAATTATATTATTATATTACTAAGCAATGAAAAGAATTATATTTCTTAATTTTATGGTGTTCTGCTAAATTAATTTTGTAACTAATTATACATTTATAAATTCTTCCATAAAATGTAACTATACATAATATAGTTGAATATACAAATATATATATATATATTTTTGATTAGCAAGAATCTAATTATTTATTTCTATCATATTTCTAATTTACCAAGATTGGATTAATAAAACGAAATATGAACAATCGAAAAAGAACCTTGTATTAGAATGAGACTTGAGTAACGTTTGAATAAGAAATGTAAGAAACTTCGATGCCAATACAAGATATTCATTATTAATTAAAAATTAAATTGAGAAGATTTAGAACTGGATTAATCAATTCAGTTTTAAGAAAATTTTATGTTCACTAAAAATGTCCATAATTTTTGTAAGCACGTATGTTTCGATAAAAGCACAGTGCAAGTCATAAATTTAATTTCTAATTTAACTTATTCAGATGTAATTAAAATTTTAAATGAAAACTAAAGGTTTTTGATGATTTATGGGTATTTTACTAATATAATTAAAAATTATTATAATAATTTTCTATAACAATACATTTTTTATTTTAAACGTACAATTTAAAAATTATAAATACTATTTAACATCTTTTTCTCCCTGTGTAAACTCTTCACTTATTTCACATATATTTTGCTGCTCCGCAAATAATTGTTTCACTTTTTCCGTAACACTTATCTCCTTTAAAGGATACTTTCCATATTCAGACTGAAATTCAAAAAATAATTAGCAAATTTATATGTTAGACACAAATGATAGTTTATTTTCCAAGATTGCACTAACAGCAGTCTTAATTATTATATTTTATACTTTTATTTGATTTTTAAATATACTTTGTTCTCGATACAATAATACTTACGTCAGGGTACTTTAATAAATTTAACTTTGGATCTTTATTAACAAAAGGCGACCACACTCCTTGAATAGATGGAAACTCTGTATGCCATAATTTCCGAAACCTGAAAGCTGATGCATCAAATGCTTGCGTACGAAGAAGTTCCATCCATTTGATAATTTCCTCTCTTGTATAATTATTAACTGGTACCCAATGTGTTTTTCCACACACTATTCATTACAAAACAAAATATAAATTCAATCTTTATAAAAAAAACTATGTATTATATAAGTAATATTAGAAAAAATTGTATTTATATTTAACGTTAATAACAACCTGTTATATTTTGAGTTTGATTAAAACAAATTTTTTTACTTACGATATTCTGCATTTAATATAGGAGATCGATGTCTTCTTGGCTTCAAATATATGACAACACCAGGATTTTGTTTTGCATATTCGACTAAATCATATTCTATGAAATCTCTATAATAAAAATTAAGTTAACAACAACTATTATCATATATATATATTTATATAATAAATAATAATTACCTTAAACCTCGACTGCATCCATGAGTTTTGCAAAATTTTAAGGTTACTCTCTGTAACTGATTAACGTATCTTCCTATTCCGTTCGCTAAATGAACTCGGGGAAAACCAGATTTTAACTGCAATGTTTTATGAGACATTGTTGATTGATATTATATTTCAACTTATCAACACAAACTTTGCATTATTTTGTTACAATTTTTACTGCCCTTTCTTTAAATTTGTTATAAAATATACGAACTAAAACTCGTGTTCGTAAAGTGTCCACGACTTTGAAATCGGCTGCTAAGTGTCTGAGTTTGAATCTCTCTTTAATGTATAGCATTAAATAGCGACAGACATATACCGTATAGACGAGTAAAACGAAATATACGCGCAGGACCCGTTCAACCGTATCGCTCGTGCGATATATTTAAGGAATTACATGTAAAATATAAAAAATAGAGAAAAGGGGAAATAATACCGGCATTATTAGACAATCAAAATGTACATAAGATAAAACACCTACTATTACTGCATAACCAGGTGTCGATCCATTGACTGCAACCTAAATGACCTACACACCGAATTTTTGAATTTACTTTATTTTAAAAATCTACAATAATTACTTGTTAATTTAAATGAAATTAATTTACAAATTTAATAAAATAGTTTGATAACAAATTTAATTTTCATACCTCGGTTAGCGGACAGAAGTGGAACTATCTACTCCTAGGGAAAGAAATTTCATTTCCCTCCCTAGGGAGTAAATTGTTCCACTTCCGTCCCCTAACCTTGGTATGAAA
>JABFQA010000506.1:0-19362 GCA_022817065.1 Probaryconus sp. ZL-2020 | reverse complement strand
ATTGATGAAAAACATTATCTGACAATAAAAATAAATATTGCTTTTAGCATAATACATTTTAATCAGTTTTACAAACCAGAGATTTTATCAGGATTTTTGTAAAGTAAAAGTTACTTCTTTTTGCCTTAACCAATTAAGGATTAAACTTCTTGTTTGAATTCGGTAGATAAATATGCGTAATAACTAATTATTTGTTCTGCGCTTTTTGATAATATACTCGTAAACTTATTACATTGAATTATCATAAATACTGCTTTTTTAACATAAGTATTCTCATTGGTGAAAAAAAAAAAACAAGATGGTATTACTCGTAATTGATGACACACTGGTCTTTTCTTGTAGTACGTAATGCGTTTTCATTTCTTAATTACGCCTGCAAAAAGAAAGCTAATTAAAGTTTTTGTTTAACCGTGCCTTAATGGTCGGTTAACCAAGGCAATAAAATAGGTGTAAATTATTTGTTGTCCGAGGAAATTAATGAATTAGATTAAACTAATCGATTTGGAGCTTCTTTGATAGTCGTTAGAAGTAGGCAATCTTGCTTTATGCATTACAATATTTAAATTTAACATTCTTAATTGGCGTCCTCATTTTCATGCAATCGTTAGTCGAATGTGCATGGAACTTTGTACGTATGAATTTAAATTAATATCCACTTAGGCTTCATATACTTATTTATTAATGAAGAGTTCACAGATTCGCAAATGGAGTTTCTCGTAAAATCGATTGTTTTATTCGAATATCTATAGATAATTTTCAGTTTCTTTTGAATGAAATACAATTTCTTTGAGCATTTTAATGTCATTTTTTTAGGTGACCAATGTTTTACAAGCTTTGCAGAGGATTATTATGACTATATTTATTCTCAACTTATAAATAATGGCAAAATTGAAATAATCTTCAGCAGAGTTTTGTGTAGCAAAGTTTTAGTAATATTTTAATGAAATTATACTATGTTCACAAATGGAAACTGTTTAAACGCAGTCGTATTCTATCTTAGAAAAACGGAATCTTCGAACTACGTTTGATAATGCATAAAATTTCAGTACATAAATTTGAAAAACCTTAAAAACTTGAAAATGCAAAATTTGTAGATTAAGCGAACGAAGGATTTACAAAAATAGAAACGTCAAGTTTTTGCAAGGTTTTACGATTCTTCATTAACTTAATTTGTTTTTTGTGGAGATGTGGAGTGTTATTAAAGGGATCGCGATGATCAGAGGTAGACAAACAGCGGGATTAAAGTACGATCGGATCTGTGGATCGTCGTTTCTCGAAGATCCCATACGCCGCTTCCCTTCGCCATATAGGGGCTATCTTAGTCTCGAGAATCGACACGTAACTCAGTACCAGTGTGCGTTGTTTACGACCCCATAAAATTACTGAGTTGATGCTTTAAACTGGAATAAAACGATTGCAGGAAACGTGATCGTGTCTGGCTCGCTAGTTAGCCATTCTCCGTGCGGTCTGAATGTACGTTTGTCAATGAGGGCAATATAAGGAAAAGAATACCTTTTTATGCCGATATTGATTTAGATAAATATTACACGTATTACATTCTGTAAATAAAAGCGCGAATTCTACTTCGGCTTCAAATCAATATCTTAATCAGTAAAATTTTTATTGAGGTAATTATAAAAGTTTCGCCTATTTACTTTGGCTAATTAATTATTACAACTCTGAAAGAAGGAATGAGATAAACGTTGGACTATTAATTACGTCGATTGAAATTCATCTAATTATCAACAGTGCATAACTTTGTTATCAATTGATTTCGGAACGTTTATTGATTCAGATTGATAAGACTACAAGTTTTCTTTTTGGATATTGATTTTTCATAAAAGTTGTTTTGCAAAAATCACTGCTATCGGTGTTAATTAAATATTGGGAAGGATATGAAAATAAATTACTAATTGAATAACAGACATGTTTTTAGCGTTATTTATTAATTAAACTTCACGATTGCTTATGAATAATTTTTAATATTAATGTATGTAAAAAGAAACAGTAATTATAAATTCTGCCTAATCAGAGTTTTTTTTTTTTTTTTTAAGCGAAAAGTAAACACGAAGGTATACACCAGAAGAATTTTATTTGGCATGCTCGTATCAATCTTCTCGAATTCTTCATTGGCTTATTTATTTCCACATTAAAAATCCATTTAACTGCTACCAGTTCAATCACCCCGTAACATAAATTCTGCACCGTAATTTGATCAAGTCATTCCGAGATACTTATTATCAGTATCTCCAATATAAATACAGCTATTTCTAATCGTTTACCCCATCATTCGCAATTTAAATTACGAACAGATTATTCAGTCTGACTTATTACTTTTTTCTCATTTTTGTTTTTAGTTCATTACACTTGCTTTGCATTTCATTGTATGATGCAATAATTAAGTGATCAGAATATTACTTGACTATTTAGATGGATCGAGTTCTGATAATAACGTTTCTAAAAAAACAAGAATCAAAACGTGAGTCACGAAGTTGAGATTTACCAGCAGTTACAGTCATTGCCAAGGAACCATATGGCCTGAAACAGAAAATGTATTATCAGTATGAAACAACTGTGGTTCTTAGATATTTATATAATTGCAATTTGTAAAAATAAATTACAAGAAAAACGATTCAAGATATTCTAGTTCGTGTAAAATATAATTTTATTCTTACAAAAATTAGTTGAAGCAATTCGCGAAGAATATCCTAAAGCAAAAACGTGCTGACCTTGCGTCGAGTAATTACATATTTATTATCGAATATTTTTTTAGTCTTTAAATGGCAATTTAATGGCGACTGTAATTGCAAACATAATTTAACATCTCTCTGCAAATTACTAAGTCTCTTTTGAAGTATATTTCAATGGACTGCATTGTCGCGTGAATAGATATGATTCACGGAAAAATGATTTTGCGACACGTTTCGAGCAGATACTAGTCTTCTGTCGTCTGACTCGTTGGTGGAAAAAGGCACTCTTAGATACTGTGGCTTATTTGCAATATGTGCAACATTTTTCTTGAATTTAATCTTTGTAAAAATCAAACGACTGTTGGTGGAATCTCGTTGGGCATTTGGTATTCAGGTTTGAGTAGCTTTAAGGAACATTGGATAATCGTAAACTATTTTAAACTATGCCTCGGTACATTGTTACTCGTTATTTGCAAAACTGTGACCGGAGGTTATTATTCGAAGATCTTATTAATTAAGAGCATTGAATATGTATCGTTGGCTTGTCTCTCTGTTTGATGCAAGGCAAAGCATAAAAACAGTTTTGAGTTCTTGTATACCAGTCTTATCTTCTCTCGAGTGTTTTAAAAATTGATCAAGGATGTTTTTACCGAGGCCTCAGGATTTGCATGCAACGAATATAACGCCTGCAATAGTCTGAAAATACGCTTCGTTCGTGTGAATAAAAATCATCACCTTATGTCAGTTTTTTATTGTGTGTCTTGTTTTTGAGATGGAATTAAAGACAAACTGTCGGTGATGTAGGAAATCATGTGAATCTAGGATTTTATCTATTCGAATTTTTCCGGTGAAATGTGAGAAAATAGTATTTTCGTACTAAATATTCAGCTTCGGATAGGAATCCTTATTTTTGCCTCAACACGCGTTTCATCCTTAATGTCTTTTTAATATATGTACTTGTCGAGACACGGCCGTGTTTCTGGGTAAATTATGTCCGACCTTCAACACTGAAAGTTTCAAGTCAATACTTTTTTCTTAAACAGATATTCAGGCGCTCAAAAATCATTGCAGAAAAATCTTCGATTCACTATTAAATATTTACTTAATAACGCATATATCATTTGCTAAAGATGATGTTGTATTTTCAATGGCAGGATTTCTGTATATATTTAAAGTGAAATGTGTGACGTGATATTTACTTTTGAATAATAATTGACAATTTTGCAAAATTTACAGAATAACGTAATTTACAGAATCGTAAAGGATTGACAATAATTTTCATTTTGATTAAATAAAACTTTATAAACAATAATAGTATAACAAAGATGGGAAATGCTTTTTGGTTTAAAATCATATTGCTAGGAAATCTTTTACTTATATATTTGTTCATATGTACAACTTCTTTGTATTGCACGTTTGATAAGATAAAAGAAATAGCAAAGCTTTATCTTGAACTCGGAAGATATATTGTACGTTTCGCAGAAAACAAAGTCGAGTAGGAAATAAATGACGAAGATAATTTTTATTTTCAATTTATTTGCATATTAACGACACCTGGGATTATAATTACATTAAAAATATCTTTTAGCGCGTCATTTGTTCACAATAAAATATCCTTTTACATTTATTCCGTTTCATAAAAATCATTTCAATCCAATGACCGTGCCTAGAATCGATGAAATCAGAATAATTAGATCATAATCAAGTGGGAAGTGAAACATTTATTTGCCAACTCGATCGATTTTCGCAATCGGGCAGGAAACTCAAACGTCGACGTATCTTTGCCAAAGACTTCTCAGGCGTGCCATTTGATTTGACCGCTTTACCTTTACCATGTGTAATACAAATAACTCTACCTACGCAATGTAGGGCTGCAGTGAACGATAGCGGCGTCATTATATCCGGAACGTTCGGAGAGCGAGCATTTCCCAGGTGTCGTTTCATCGTGTTATCGTAACTCACAAGTCGCAAAGTAATAATGACAATAACTTGCAATGCTCACATACATTTGTGGCCAACGCGTGGCAATGTGTTCGTCTACCAAAGTTACAGTCTAGTTATATTGTTACCATTTGCTCCTGGGCTTTTCGAGCTTCTAAGAGATGGACACACTTTATTACAGCTCTTCGCCGCGGTATGCAATGAGCGCTGTTATTACATCGCCACCAGCGAACTTCCTCGAACAGCTCTCGAAAGACGGGAATTTATGAAATTACAGTTACAGCAATGCAAATATTAATCCCCTTCGATCTCATTAAATTTGATACTCTAAACTGCGCCGAACAGGAATCCTTATCAAAGCAGCGAATTTCCTTTTCTTTTTCTGTTATTTTTTCTTTTTTTTTTTTTTTGCAAATCCTACCCGGTTCGCAGAATTAAAATTCCATCGGGTTCCGTAAATTGTGCTTAACTAGATTTAGTGAACATCAAGGCCTGTATGAGATAAAACATTTTATCCCGTTCCAGTTGTTAACTTTTTTTCCTGATGATAGTCTATAATTAGATAAATATTGAGAACACATCCCACGAACCATTTCGGTCTAACAAAAACATCGAGAAAAAAAATCTAACGTAACTTGATTTTCCATAGGGTATTAACTCGTTGTTTGTAAAAAGGATTATAACAGCTTCCAGCATCGATCAAAACTTTCCCCGGCCATAAAAGAGGCTCTGCGTCGTCGTGACCCTTTCTTATTTTCTTCCTCCGCTTTCTAGAGAGTTGGCGTATGGCGAAGAAAGGAAAATTATTTCTGAATGAAACCCAGGAAAATTTCGTGACTTCGCCGTCAGAATTCTTGGATCCATGTTGGAATACCAGCATAACCGACCGATCGTTAAGAGGCTGTTATAAACGGCGCACAGTTATCGAATAGATTCCTTCCTTGAATCGCGGAATGCACGCTTTGCTCTCGTGATACCGTACTCTCAAAAGACGAACCCAGTAAGTCGAAGTCTTTTACGTTTACGATCTTTCGAGGGTCATGAAATGGTTTCTATAATGGGAGACAAGATACGCGTATGATTCAGGGTCCTTTATAAAGATAATCAAAGTAGGCTTAACCGATTCCGACGCCATTACTGTTACCGATGTTCAATTTCCAGCATTCTTCGGTGGATTAGAAAACCCTTTACTTGGAGCTTGAAATATATTCCGCGTTAGGAAGAAGCAGAACAGAAAGTTACGCAACTGTAAAGTTCGTAATGAAATTGTTCGAGTTTCTTTCCTAAGTCAAACTTTGAAGTCATTACCTAATTTCATATTTATTAATCCTGCATATTCGCCGTACGATAAAACAAGTAAGTTTGGGATCCGACTGCGGTGAAATTTGTGGTTAGCAACGACTGTAACCTTGGTAGGATGGACATTACCATCAACTTCATCGACGTATTCTGGGGTAGCTCGGAGGACGTAACTACTGACTGGTCCAGACAGGACGTCGGCGTAGTGAAGGTTGGAACGGATCGATCCCGAAGCAGGCTGCAGGGTGGTGGTGGTGGCAACAGACGGATCGAAGCAACCACCCCTGCCAGACGAGGGTTTCAACCCCAAACCGAGCCAAGTAGCAGGCCTCTCGCCGCTGCTGCAGAACCGACGACGAGGGAGGTAGCCCGTGCAATTTTCACACGACTCTATAGAACGCCGTCTGCAACAGTCGGCCATTTTTATTCTCATTTTCCCCGGAGAACTTTTACAGTTTCGCCGTCTGACAATATAATTCGTCCAGCCTTTCCTCGGCAGTAAAGTATACAGTTATTATTTCAACATTTGCAGACCAATTTGTCCGGGACGAGACTTTCATACTCGACAAAAAAATTGGCTACAGGTGCACAACGAGTTTCCCCTAAGACTGAATAAATCCACCACTACGCCCTAGAGAATTTCGCGACGATCGTCCCGCAGTCATCTGCAAAATTCAAAATTTCGCTTCGACAGAGGATGGAGGCGCTTTGCATGTCCCTAAAGAAAAATAATTGAACGACGTTTTTCTTCTATTTGTCCGCTAACAAATTTATAACACAGTACACGTCGTTGCTTGAAATACGTTCATCTATTGGATGCGTAGCTGCAAAAACGTGTTCGAGCATTGCAATAAATTAACGTTAATCCCCGAGGCTGTGCAGTCGCTTTTGCTAGATTCTGCAGATGATACAGCATCCTCCGGAGGATTACATTAGCAGCTCCTCGCGCGAGTATTATATACCGCGTCTTATGTACCAGCGAGAGCACGATGACACGACGAGCCACACCTTCTAAGAGGCACACCTACACCCTACACCTACGCACCCTCCGACACTCCTTTTCTTTCCTGCCTCTATTTTCAGAACCAAGCTTGATACTTTCGCGACTCTCCTCGTTGTTTATTCACAAGCAGACGTTGTCTTCTTTATTCATGCGTCAATATCCAACAAACCACCACTACCACCACGGCATGTCCTACTCGTCCTCTTATAAAGCACGAAAAATTTCATATTCTCAACGTCCTGGCTCCTTGGACCGGCGCGGCCATTCTTTACGGATTTTTCCCGACTCCTTTCTTCTCTATTTTTTTTTCCTTCCTCCTCGGCAAATTTTTCATGGCCTCGTGATCCCTTTGAATACAACAATTCCTGCAAAAAAAAAAAAACGAGTCCTCCTGAAAACACAGATGAAATGGTCTCTATTATTTCGAAAACAATTACTTTATCTTCGCAGAAAATACGAACATCAGAGCAGCTGAGTAACTCCGTTGAAATTGTTGCTCAGAACATTCGCATTGCTTTTTGCTTCTTTTGAATTACATTCGACTGCGAAATTAAAGCTAGGGATTTATGTTTACATTACGTGAGACGAAAATTTTTATGTCGTGAAGAATCGGATAAAGTTTCATGATAAATCATTGTTGTCTTTTTGTTTCTTGAATTATTTGCAAATGTTTAGTACATTTAATGTTTAATCTACTTTGTAATGGTACAAAGATTACAGAACATCATTAACGTTTTATGTGCTTGAATCCGCTTGAGTCAATTGGAATTTGCGGTTTAGAAATCTTCGTCGTTTTTTCCTCGTGTTTTGACGTACGCAAGATCGTTTTACGATCGCCTGTAGCGAAATCGTTTTACCACGCGTTGATTTGCTTCTAGTAAGGAGGTTCAAGTTTTTTCTTTTTTATAATTTTTATCTAGCGCTTTGCATCTTCCGATAATCTAAAGTAATGCTCGTGAGAACCGGCATTTTCTATCTTTCTCGATAACCGCGAGTTTAATTTTTTTCTTAGAATCCTTCTTCACTACTCCTTCATGGATATTTCTAATTGATACTTGGCATTTAAATTTATTAAAAATAATATTAATTTCAAAACATCAGCATTATAATCAGAGCAATATAAATGTAAACCATATTGCCAGAATTTCCGGCACGTGAAAAAGGAAATCCAAATAAATTTTCCTAACGTGCCCTAAATTCCGTTAGCCATGTGTTCGTTTGAACAAAGAAACCCCGAAATCCATTTGAAAAGAAACAATTTCATTGATTAAAGAAAAATATTTGCGATTCGACTATTTTTATCTATGTCCTCGGTAAAATTTGCGATGGCCGTTCTTAGCATAAAGCGATTCAAGATTCACCATCAGCATTTCTTCTTATTTTTCTTGTTCCGGAAAAAAGTCAAAATGGTAATTTTCATTCGAAGATTCGTAATCGTAGTTATCACTATCGATCGAATTCCCGTAGTACTATTTGGCAAAATGCTGCATAAGAATCGCAAACAAATAATTCGTAAAAATGTCTGGCTGAATTACAACGATTCTAACGTAGTCATATCATTGGCATTGAATTTCGCTTAAGCGAAGTCTGGTGCGCCGAAAGATGCAATTTAGATGGTGGCACGTTCGGGATTTCAGCGTATCCAGGCTCGGCTTCCCTCTCAATTGCAATTTCCCAGCACGTTCCTCTTCCGCTCTCTCGCCCACCTTTTTCGACTCGGGCACCACCCGACAATCCAATTTATACGCCGGATTATTCCAGGGCTGTTGGAGTTGGAAGCCCGTTTCTCCCTCGACGGAACTGAATTGCTGAATTGCGGCGAATCGAGCCAGGATATAGAGTATATACGTTATATATATTATATACGTATATGTACAAGCCAGACACTCTCGGCATGTTCGAGCTAACATGGCCGATCAAAGTCGTCGGTGTGTCACCGCAGAGAGCTTACTGTTGCCTCCTTTCTAGCTCTGTTTGTGTTACTACATCTGCTTGTATAGCTATTGCTGTCCGCATAAACACGACCATCTCGTTGCTCGCATTCTTCTGACGTTGAAAAGCTCGTATCCTCTTTACACCAATTGCCAATTGCAAAATGACGACTTTGCGAAGTTTCCCTCCTGACGAACTGGGACGAAACCCGCGTTCTTACGCTATGTTCTGCGTTTTATTGTTCGGACGATATGTCATGGAAAATGATAATTGTACCTTGTTTTTGAAAAATAATTGCATCGCCAGGGATCCATTCCCAGTTCTTGTCGGAATTTACTGTGGAGAACCTTTTTTTGGAAATTATTTAGATAAGATTGGATGATTTTATATCGAAAAAAATATATCCAGTAGTCGTTGATGGTTGAAAAGAATTAAGGAGCAGTCCTATAAACTATTAAACTTGTTACCATTTCGATAACGTTGATTGTGACTGGATCATTTTTCGATATAATTTACAATTTTTTTTTTTTTATCTAATTTAAAGTATGACGGGTTTTTTCGGCGAGCTGTTTGATTATTATTGAAATGCATAGTTTGATTCGTTTGAGTTAGGAAAGCATGTTTTTATGAATAACACGACACTTTCTAAATCTTATAATTAATATAAGTGATAATACGGATGATCATTAATTGCTTAACTTTAATCATTCATAAATAATTTTAGAAAGCTGAGTTTATTGTCGTTATGATATTATTTATCTCTTCGTGATAACCGCTGATTCATCATTTACTAAAACGTTCGTTAATTCTAATTGATGATTATGCATTACAATCTTCCTAATTATTTTAACAAAAATGCCATTGCAATTTACTGCGCGTTTAATGATTTTAATTAATTTACGATGATTTAAATTCAATTTATTGATAATTTTAATTACAGACTATTTTTAATAAATTATTGAAATTCGAAAATATGGTTTAGATTTTCTTTCTTGTTATAACTTGAACGTGTATTTACATTTTCATGATTTCACTTTGATCATTTAATTATTTCGAAATACGAATGTTATCTATCCAAATTTTCTTCATTTACTTTTTTTCCAGCAGAATGAAAGAGTTTCTTTAAATTAAAATAGGAACTCGTGGAACGGCATTCTTAAAATGCCCACAACAAAATAATGAAGAAGTAAAATATGTTATATGTTAATTAAAAAGCGAGATTTGACATTATAAAAATATCAAAGCTGAAAGATAATTATTTATAAAATGATTTTCATAATTCATGAATTTATATTTTGCAACAAATTCACATTATCTTGTACAAAATATGTCCTAATTTAAACGCATCAATTTTTGTTTAACAAAAACTCACTTTACATCGTATTAAATTATTTCCACATTTTTCGTAATCCATAATTCTCTGAACCGTGACACTTTAATGTCAATATTTTTCCACAAATTTCACGTTTCTCATTGGATTCGAAAGAAACTTGGTTTCAGAATCGGTATTGTAATTTTTATTATGATTTACCATATAGGCTCATTTAAAAGAGTTCAAAAAATTTTCTGACAGTTTAGTATGAATGAATTTATGCAAATGTATTCATTTGTCTTCCAATTTTTTTAGGAATGTAAAACGTATGAAGAATGAGTTACAATTTTTATAATTATTAAATACATTAATTTTTGTTTTCTATGCAAATCTAAAAAAAAAATCAGCTTTTGAATTATTTTGAGTTTATCAGGAATCTTTTTTAATGTATTTTGAATAAGGCTAGGAATATGGTAATGTCAAAAATCTGTGCCTAGAAACGTGTTAATTTCTCATGCACTCCCAAGTGGCTTGGTACGTGAACGCATAGTTTATTTAGGAGCTGGCTTTTTCACCTCTATGCGAAGCTTCTTGCGTTAGGACGGAAACCTGTTTTTTTTCTTGCTTTTTTTTGGGGTCATGTCTTGCCGATCCGCGTAAGGAAACCTTGAATCAAAGAACGTGCCGTGTGTGTTTAATGTGTCCGTATTCGATAAGCTGAGTAAAGTACGAAAAACGAGCTGCACTGCTCCAAGAGAGACACATGAAAGATGCATTAGACTTTCGAAAGCTTTCATGAAGCTTCAAGAATTTATGATTATTTAGAAATAAATATTGCAGAGGTATCGAAAAAAACGTATGCCACTTTTATTATACGAGTTAACGAATGTGTCTTGTATCTGGAAAATAACCAGAAATAGAATTAGAAGAAGAAAAAAAATAATAATAACACTAAAATACCAAACTATTTCAGTTTCGTGAATATAAATAAATTCAAGAAATGTCATCAAGGTTTTCCTAAGACGATTTCTTAAAAGGCGATTTCGCCTTTCATTCAAATATTTTAAGGAATTGATGATTAAAACAGTTTACAGAATCCGTCTCAAATTTCTCTTCCCTTGAAACGTTTTCCCTTTTTTTTTTTATTCCGAAATTATAATAGATAATGAAGTAGATTAAATTAAATGCTTTTGATCTCTCAGGAAACGTTTTTTAAAGAAAATGTTTTCGGTTTGTCGTCGTTACTATTTCTGACATTATGTTTTGTGTTTTGTTAATGTTAAAATGAAGCATTAAGATCCCTCAGTTTATGTATCTGAGGAGATTATTAAATACAACATTTAAAAGGCAGTTGATTATTCGAAGCACAAGTGAAATGACTCGAAATTGATTTGAATGCATTTCTCATCCGATGGATGTTCACTGCTTGGTCGATTCAATCACCTCTCTTTGCTCAACGATATATTTAGATGCGTTGGCTGCATAAATAAATTACGAGTGCGCTGTTAGAACGAGTTAAATTTATTTTAACTGTCTAGCGCAATCTTGTGCATAAATTCCACCTCCTGGAGCTGACAGTGAGACTTTTTCAATTTTTCTTCATTCAATTTGGTTGCATTTAAATTTAGTATATTTATTGAACATCTTATAAATATATCTAAACTTTTTATCGAAATTGCAACTAATTAAGTTCATTTGCGCTATATAAATTTTCGCCAACTAAAAGTCTTAAATTAACACACAAATATTTTAATTACATTTTTAATTACATATTAGTAGCAATTTTCAAATTACAAACAATATTATTAAAAGCGCAGATTCGCTTATAAATTGAAGGCCGAGAAATTTAATATGCGCCAAGAATATTTGTACATGGCTCGAGATGATATTTTGACATGCAAAGAAATAATTTTTATTAAGATCTTGATTTTGTTATTTCCCCATACAAAATATTTATAGTGTAGGAAGCTGTCATGCTGCTTTGAGTGCTCCATAAAATCACCGGCACTTCTCGTTTCTAAGTCAATGAAATTGACACGCGTTACAGTCGTCAAAGTAACATCAATCCATTGACACATTACGAATCGTTTTCACGTGGTTATATGGTTTTTATGATAAATTCTTGCTCTTTCTAAATACCCATGAAAATTGCATTTAAAAATAATCGTTATATGATTATTAGCTTCGGCGTAAAAGTTTATTACTAATTAGAATAAGATTGTAGTGTAACCGTGAAACGTTATTTCATTGAATATAATCTCATAATAATGCTTAATTATGTAAAAGTTTTCGTGTTTTATTGACGCTGTAATAATATTCCATTATATCAAGTTCCTCCATAAAAAGATACAGTTAATTAAAAAAACGTTTATTTTCGCGCCAACGTTTTTCATTCGCCTCACGTGAATGAGTTTATTTAGAGTTTTGATTAACTTTTATTTTTACCTATGTCTTGATGATTTATTTAACGTGCATTATTAATGATATTTTTTTATAACAAAGTTAAGAAATGAATTCCATTTAAATGGACCGAATATATTTGTTGTTTGACAAGAGTAATTTTTTGTAAGAACAAATTAGTTCGATTTAAGAATCGAAGAGTCTCTGGTAAATTTAATTATTTAAATACAAAAAGTCGTTTCCGAAAGATTACTGTTCTCAGAATCGTATCAAGAACAATGCGATCGTATCTATCTATAGGAACTTTATTCGCAATCCATTTTCGTTTCCAATAGTTTTTCCGCAGACTTTGAAATCCACTCTCGCGGCACTCGTTTTCCGCAATACGACCTCTTTCTGATAGTTATTTACAGCGCAGTAAATTCGAAACTTTCTCCTAACTCTTTTAAAAAGGGCTAAAAGCCGCGGAGGTTACCTAAATGAACGAGTTAACTTTCTCCGACTTTTTTTTTACGACTTATTTTGCTCAATTTTTTTTTTCCCTACCGATGGGTGTCTTTCTTTCGACACAAAAAATGTTGGTTCAGGGAAATCAAGGTTTTTTTTTATCAGAGCTGTCAATTTTTTCCTCTCGGCGGTGTTAACTAAAGAGTTTTATTTAAAGACTTTTCTTCGGCATTACATGTTCCTAAATCTTCATATCTCTAAATCATGAAAATTACTGTGTATCTTAAGAAATTTATATTAACTTCAAAAAGACCAAATATTACAAAACTTTAACGACCGTAGATAATAATTTGGTACAAATGAATATTATAGATGAAAGAATTTTTTTAAGTCGACAGCGTTTTTGTGGAAACGTGTATTTTAATTAACTTTTTAGAAATTAGTTAGTATGTAGATTTCATAAAAAAAAAGTTGTTTTTCTTTATAATGATGACTAATAAGAAATCTTTTTTGTCGTAGATTATAGAAGCGACGCTGAACCGCCGATTCCTCCAGTTGCTGCATCGGTAAGTTCATAAATGAAAGCATTTTTGTATGTTAAACAGGTTTTTGTTTTTAGTTTTTATCATATATATTATACATAGATGAAGATCAAATATGTGTATATCATGTTTATTTTTTAAATTTAAACTTAAGAAAAAAAAAAAAAACATAAAGCGTTACATATTGTGAGAAAACTGCTTAGAGAAAGTATTAGAATTTTAGGACATTTTTACATTACTTTGAAGACACCAATTTTAAAGACGATCCATCAATAAACGAAAATTTCGAACCATATCATAATTTTATTCAGAAAAAAAATAGTAATATGATTAATTTTAAAGTCGGAATATTTCTCACAATATGTTTCCACGCCATTTGAAGATAAAAAAAAAAAACATTTATCAGAACCAATAAAACAAAAATGTCCAGTAAAATTTCTTGACTCCATCGTCTTGTCTTATGATCTATAATTAAAAGCTAAAAACAAAAAGAAAAGTGAAAAAAAAAAATGGTATCGCGACGTTCGTCCAGGGGATCATATTTTACGAGCTTTTCGAGAAAGCGTTCGGAAAAAAGTCGCAGACTTTTTCCCTGGAAAAGAGTGACAACGCGTGTCAGTCGAACCGTTTACACAATTACGTTAATTAGCTTGACTTAAAGCGGGAAAGAAATAGCAATTACGGCGCCGTGCTGCGGGGTCTTAAATTAATAGCGAAAGCCAACCATGTTTAATTATAATTCCAAGTACCGGATCGTCAAGAATGTATCGTCAGGGTAATTACGTCTTGGAAATAGCCACGTCCCTAAAATTGCAGAATACTCCTGTGCTCGTTGCACCCGAATACTAATGAATGTTATTAACGATCGCACGTGAATCGGCATTTCTGCGCGAATCCTCGCTAGCGAGCTTTTGCAAAATAATGAACGCCACCCTAAGAAAAATTATTTTACGAATTTGAAAAGTGATCCAGGTAAACGCCTCGCACGTTTATTTAACGTCAGCAGAAAGACCACCGGCCGAATTCGCTCGATGTCTTTATTTTGCGTGGCAATTTTGAGGCCAAGTTTTGCAATGCCGTTGTAAAATATGTAGCGCCTTGGACACGAAGAATTACGATCTGTCTACTGTATTTAAATAATTGGATGCGCGTAATCGTAAGCACCGAGAGCCTGCGAAGCGTGAATTATGATGATTAATTTATGAAAACTGGTTTGCATTAAATATTCGTGTTTGTCACTTTAAGACTATCGGATATAATAACAGATGTTTATCGTTAATGAATTAAACATCCAGAGCTATATTTACAAGTACTCGAAAGAATAAAAGGACAAAACAAAATTCCAACATTTTTTTTTTTGCTGACGCGAAAAATCGTTACGAAAAATTTCGAAAAATATTCTCGATCGCCATGTTTATTCATCGAGTCCTAACTATTTCGAGTATCCTTGTCCCAACATTCGTGGAAAAAGTTTCTGCCATTTGACAACGAATTCCGACTTATGCGAAACTCGATATCTAATTTGCTGCGCACTGTACACAAAATACCCTACATTACGACTCTCGTGACTGGTAAAAAATCGTTTTATCAGCCTTTCAAGAATTCTCTCACCGACTCCTTGCGCCATCTTCTGCGAGATATCTCCAGAATAGTATTACTAGAATTGAAGAGTAGCATTGAACGTAACTACAGTGAATATATAACTTGCAGAAATGCGATAATATTGTGAAAATATGGCACTTTTTGACCAGTTTTCAAATTATTTTGCAATATCGATGATTGTGGTAATTCTTGGTTTCAGAGAAGGTAATATAAAGTTTAACTATACTTCTAGTAATTTTTAAAAGGACTAAGCAATTATAGCAAAAATGTGCAAATGCAAAAATTTTGTAATTTTACAATGAATATATTGTTTAAGTTTCAATTTGAAATCTTGCAAATAGCAAGAACTTAATGGGGAAGATTTTTGCATTTGATAAAATATTTCTTGCCGGCTTTCTAAATTGCAAATGCAAATTCATCGGATAGATTAAAGTTAATTCAAAAATTATCTAAATTGATATAGTAATCGGAATTAGATAAACTCTATCTTAAGCTATTATACTAATTGCACATTTATCATAATAATATAAATTATCATTAACCATGGGAAATTTGAACAAAATTCATGCGCTTGTTTTCTTTCTGGGTAATATCGGCAGGATATCTTTTATCTTTATGCAAAATATTTTTGCATAAAATGTGAAATTTCGTGAAAAAGTAAATGAATTGTTAAATTAACTAAACCACGTGTACAAATTAAAAAATTTTATCTAGAGAAGGACAAAATTGTAATTTAAAAGAAAATGTTAGTGTTAGAGTAAGATATTTTTGCACATATTTGAGTTCGAGACAAAAGTGCCTTGTTGTTTATATGTGGTAGGAAGTACATGTGACGCAAACTTGTTAGTCGCCTTGACGTTTGAACTTTCCTAAATTTCAAAGTTGTGCAATTTAACAACATTACCAACTTGAAACTAACTTACTATACCAACATACATGTTCCACGCATGAAAAAAGAAGGAAATGATGGATTATCTTTCATCATGTTATCAAATGGTTCATTATAAATTCTATGCAACTTTAAATTATTTTTGTAAGTAAAACATTTATTTTAGTCTGACATTTAAAGGTTGTTTTAACATAGCTGTAGCTATGAAAATGATTTTAGTCAAATTATTTTGGTATTTGCAACTGTATTTTTAAAATAAACTAATAACAAATTTTACGAAGCATAAGACGATCATCTATCTTCCGCTAAATGAAAAATATTACTTATACAAAGCGGTTCTTTAATGCCTTAATCATTTTTAAATTATAAATTTAAAATAAAATTCAAAAACTATGTTTCACTATAATATACTTGTTTGTTCTTTTTCGTAAAATTGCAAGACTGTTGTTTGTTATACTGAGAGATCAAGCGATAAGAAAAATAAGGAAAATGGATTGGTTGGTGCACAATAGATTTCAGTCTTTCCATTGGCTAAGGACGAACATATACGAAATTGTAATGCCTTCGTAACTTGCATATTGCAACAACTTTAAGCCAATAAAAATTTACGCCAATAGCAGAACCACGTGACCTACCAATCGTTTCTCTTATTTACCTTACCATCTGATAATACTAGAAAATGTACAACACATACGCTTCTCATTATAGCAAGATGGAGTTCACGAAAACCCGAGTGAAATCATCTCTACCCGGGTAACGAAATCCTCTTCCAATTAAACGACTACTCAATCCATAATTTCACTTATTTAAGACGAACGATTGTCAGTATATTTTCTCGAAAGCTTAAGCATCGCTCGAAATCCTCTCTCATCCAGCAGACAATCAAAGTCATCGGCAATTGCTTAACCGCCATTTACGCCCTCTACGTAGTGGTTCGTAGCATAAATAATTCACCGTCGAGAAAAGGTTCGAAAACGCCTAAGTACCGGTATTGTGTCGGCCATCATTTATACAGCTTATCTCAAGTTGGGGAAACCCTTATTACGTCCGCGAGGCAGACGAGAGAGTCTTGCGATAAGGCGAAGCGAGAAATTCCTTGCACGAAGAGATGCATTTTCACCCGCAGCATCTCATGATGGCCGCCTCACTCTTGCAACCCCTCCTATCCGGTTCGGCCAAGTGCGGCAGTCCTGCAGGACTCGTCTGACCTAACCCTTGTTTAAGCTCCCTTTTTCAGGTGGCCGCCATGTTGGCCGAGGGTTGGGCCACCAAAAGAGAAAGCGACTCATTGGCCGGATCGCGCTCCTCTTCTATCTCGCAGGACGACTATCTCCGTCCTCGTCCTTCCTTCGCCTCTACCCCACCCTCGCTCGATTTTCATCTCCTCGGCATCGACATGTTCCTCGCTATCGCGCTACATGTTCCCAAAGCGTCCTTGCGCGCCATCATCATTTCAACTTTTTTTTTTTTCTTTTAGCCTTGTTCTCTCTCACTCTATCTCGTTCTTTTCTATCTCTGTCTCTGTCTCTCTTTTTTTTTTTCGCTTTTTCTTCATCGTAGTCTTCCTTTTTGCGAAAGGGTTCGACGATCGGGATCGACCGGAGCTTGTGCATCAAGCCGAGACAAGTGTTGCCAATAATAAGTCCGCAAATGTATACAACGATAGAGGAAAGAATGGACCGTGGTGCTTTGTTTACGTTTGCTCCTTGGATTTTCTTTTGTTGACCGAGGCCCCGCTAATTTATCGCTCGCGACGGTCTGCAAGGAAAATGGGATGAATTATTGGACCAGAACGTTGTCTGAGAATGCTGGCGAAAGAGAAAATTTTGGCGACGATGGATGAATTTACAGTTGATCGTTGTTTGGTGGTTACTGTTATTATATTGTGGAATAAGATTATGGCATGCTTGAGATTCTTTCTGTCGGATCAATAAATGGCTCTTTTGTAGGCATGGTCGTACGATGTTTGTTATTGGAATAATAAGAGGAAATTGTCGACGATTGAATTGATTTCTGTAAACGTCCGAGGAAGAATTCTATTGTTTTATTTATTATTTTTTTTTTTTTCAATACTTATTTGAACTTTAGAGAAAAAAAAATTCACGTTCAAAAGTTTAAAATACATAGAGAGAAAAATAATTAGTAGGCATTACTGAATATGTAGTTAAATACTCTCTTTAACTGATATTTTAGTTGTTTCTACTAAATTTGTAGTTAAATGAACCATTAGTCAGTTAAATGCATATTGCATAAAACATCCTTTGCCTCTTAATATGAATTGCAAAAAAGTGTAATTATCAACTACATATATGTACTTAATTGTCATAAATATTGAAAGTCAATTCTAAAGAAAAACCAGTTATAGTTTATATATTGCTCGTTCATTTTGTATTTTTTTCATTATACAATGCAATTGCAAAGTAATAAATTCATTAGATTCAAGATCAACCTCGAATGGTATGCCAATATTTTTCTGTAGTCTACTAATATTGTTTGATTATTAACATCTAACAATAACGGACGATTTATATTGAAAGAAACATTTTTCAACTAAAAATGAATTATTCAGGAAAGATTTTTTTCAGTTAATTTCAACGTATGTTATATCATGTGATTTATCTAACGTCGATCAATTTTCCGTTTCCTAACACCATAAATATATTTGTCGAAATAATTTCCTATCCTATTTCTACTGTTTCAACAACAAATCCAATGTTCTCTAAACTTAATTTTGAGGAACAAAGTTTAATGATCTATAAATCAATAATACATGCACAGTTTCCGCCTCAAAAATAAAGAAACCAAGGAAGTATTCTTTAAAATATGCTAGCATTTCACGCAATATCGAGGGATAGTCGAGCGTTAGTATACCACGTAGTGAGAGCGTTTAAATCATTATAACGATCGTTTACCAACATGTAGAATGCCTGCTTAGAAGTATGGAATCTACTCTGTAGGCTTTCTGTACTTTGAACCAATGCCAATTCACAAAGTAGCTTACATGTGTCAAACGTAAACACAATTATTCCCAGCAATAAATAGACCCACTGTGCACAGGAAGAGAATAAAAAAGCAATTAAAATTTCTCAAAGCCTTTAAGGAACAAACGTTATTAAAATAGCACTAAAATTATTATGTTCTGATCCAGGAACATATTAATTTCGTGTTAAATTATTTGAATGTAATTAATTTTGTTCGATGTTTTGAACATCGAAGAAGTTTCTTATAATTTTGTTCCTAATGCTTTTATAATTTTTTTTTTTTGTTATTATAATTTTTTGCACGAAGATACCAATTGCGACATC
>JABFQA010000505.1:0-19412 GCA_022817065.1 Probaryconus sp. ZL-2020 | reverse complement strand
CGCTGCTACGATCGTCAAACATTAATCTTCCCGCTAATAAATATTATTAAAGCTTTAAATTGATACAAATGACTCTCCAATTTATATAGAATAATCAATATAAAAAAAAAATTAATTCCATAGAAAACGATGAAACGAAAGCGCAGACTTTAATAAAGAAGATTGCAAAATGTTCATGAAATCGAGTACATGATATTTTAAATTGCTATTATGTTGCGTTTAAGTGGAAATTAATTTTTGAGTGTAATTTGATTGCCTTTCGCAATTAATTTTGTAATCAAATAAGATATTAGGTTGATCGATTATGAAAACGAACGTTTAGCAATTTGGCAAAAAAGAAATTTTCCAACCTCATTTCATTTTAATATAGTTTTCTTTTTTGTCCATTTGTTAAAAAAAAAATACAATGTATATCGAAAAATTGTTTAATGAGGATAAATCTGAAAAATCAATTGATAATCTAGAAAACGTGTTATTGGTGTAATTTTTTTTTTTTTTTTTTCAAGAAGAAACTGATATAAACCTCGATGCGATGCTCAAGCAAAGCAGCCGGAATGTAATAACGTTTGGCGCGGCATTGCGGGGTGATTAAATATGTGGCACGACCATTAGGTTAATGGCTGACGTTAGCAAGAGAGCGCGGGCACTAAATTACGAGCGCTTTGGCAGATTATTATTTACATGTGCGAAAACATTTATTGAAAGAGTCGCGGATCGAGCCGCAACTTTGTAAGCTGATAATGCGCTACCGTGTTAATCATAATTCCCGTTGCCTCGGCTTAAGCCGCTTCCAAAAGGTGCTCCGAGAACATTAGCGATAATGAAAAGGTGATCTGCGAGGCTAAGACGTTATTTTTTATTTCTATTGCTTTAAGAGAAGTTTATATATGCAATTTGCCTTAATCATCGTACTATCTCAAGACAAACTGGATTGCCAAGTTCAAATTTTCAGTTTGCCGCCAAAAAAAAAAAGGAAAACGTGTCAAACAAGAGTAAATTCCATTCAAATATAAAATTTGAAAAACAGTTACAATCTCCCATGCATAAAGAATCATTGCTTCTATTTTCAAGTGATTCTTTAATTCTGAAAAAATATAAATTAAGAAAACACTAAAATCTTATAAAATGTTCTAGACCTTTGCTAATCTATAATCTATCAAAAACTAGAACAGGTAGAACGAAAGTAAATTACATTGAAATATAGAATTCGAAAGACTGTTACAATCTCCCATGCATAAAGAATCATTGGATATTTTTTCAAATATTTATTTAATTCAGAAAACTTAGAAATTAAAAAGACACTAAAATGTTTAACACATTTCCTCTGTCGGTAGAGACGTTACGTGTGAAACCTCTTAAGGGGAGAACATACAAATAAATGTAAAAAAAACGTGTTGTTTTTTACGTTCAGATAAAACTTTTATTTAGATAGAATTTCAAATAGAATTTTTTTAAGTTAAAATTACATAGTTTAAAATGTAAAAAAAAAGTATATATTGAACTAAAGAATATATTTTTTTTTCGTTGATTCTTTTGTGAATAATTATTTCCTTGGTAATAAATTGTACGAATTGCAAACAATAATTGCATACTTTCGTACGTCTGACTATTCGTGGATTTCATCATTGAAAGAAAGAAATACATTATAAAATTGAAAAGAAAGTAAAAAAAGAATAAATTATGAGGGGACCGACATTTTCAGTGGGGCAATTTATCATTTCCATACTGGAGAATATGTTTTACCCTCCGATAAAAAAATCGCCTTTCCCGGGCAGGAAGGTTTCGCAACAGATAGCCTTTTTATTCAAATCAGTCGGAAGGCGGAAGTTACCCTCCTGCTTTTCTGCACAGTTGATTTTACAGGGCTCTGCAGTTTCCTTATCGACAGAGGCCACACCATCACGTTATAAACTGCGTGTATCTCTCGTATATTTGCTTCTGAGTTTGCACATGCCAGTATTGATGGCAGGTGGCGTTAGAATCCGAAAGTCCTGGTATCGTCAGGAAAAAGAAAGGATTTTTTATTTTTCTGTTTAAAACAATGCATCAGAAAGAAACATTACGTCATTTTTATTTTGCTATTTAAATATGAAAATAAATACTTTTCACTGAAAGTTGTTTATATTAACGTCGTTAATATAGTAATATTAACTGTGCAATAGCAAACTCTGATGGAACAAGTAGTCGAGTCAATGTTTGGTCAGACAACCACTAAAACATTGATTCGACAAAATTTGAAGCAAAGGAACCTCGTTAGTTTTCATGAAAACCGTAAATGAAATTTGTTAAAGACGCAAAACAAGACAAAAGAAAAAAGAAAACTCGATGGTAAATTTCATTTTCTTAAAGGAAACCAAATTAGAACAAAACCAGGCCAAAAAGGAACACAAGAAACTTAATTAAATTATATCATAATTATCTCGTGAACATTTGTGACGTTAATTTCCAGAGGATAAATAGCATAAAATATACGTTCATTATACCACTGTGCATGGCGACCAACAATCTCTATATACGCCTGTCGAGAATAAATATAACGTAGCAGTTTATAAACGTAAATGGAATATTTGTCTTTAGGCAGCAATGTTCGTATGAATATATAATTCTAAACTGACACTTAATCATTTTAATATGTCATTTGTCTATATATACGCGAGCGTGCATACGTTTCATTTAAACGTATGAATTTTCCAACTCCTGAAAATGAATGATAGCCGAATTAATTTGTCGTGCATTTCTAATGGCCAATTAAAACAATGCACACGAAAAAAAAAAAAAAAAAAGTTTTTTTTTCCCTGTTCATTTGATTTTTGCAGTTAAGTCAACATTTCGTTTTGATGAAACATTATCGTTTGATTCGAAGAAAATCGAATGAAAAAGTTTTTCTAACTACCAAAACAATGCGATTGGCAAAGTGAGTCAGAACGAGATTACGGCAGTTGGTTTGATAAAGTATTACCATCAATCGTGGCAGTTTATGACGGTTCATATCGAGTTAAAGGATCGGAAGAAACCAATCAAGTTTAGCGGATGAAAAACGAACTCCGACGTGGACGACGACGCCCGGCGTCTCTTAATTTGCGAAACTGGCAAAAGACCAAACACACATAAAAGGTCTCGCGTTATTGTGGCAAGGGAAAGAGACGGACAGCGAGCGAGTGGGAAGGGCGGATTAACGCTTTAGAAGCGCTCGAATTTCGCAGGAGGGCTTTGCGAAAAGACGCGACATTTCCTAACGGAATTGAACGGAGCACTGATTGTCTGTTGGGTAACGGCAGGCTGCCATAATAGCCACGAATATCTCGAATATTTTTGGCATCCCGGACTGATTCTAAGACGCGTTTGGAACCAACGACAATGAAACCAAGGGAATTCGGCTTCTAATTCCCTTCATCCCTTAGCGGTGCAACCCTTCTCACGCACAATAGTTTTCACATGTGATGTTATCCAGAAATTCCACCGCTTGCAAATAACCAAAAAAAAAAAAAAAAAAAACAAAAGAAAGGTAATTTTTCACTTCTGAAATAATAAATAACCGCAAAATTTAGGGGGATGGTAAACTCCTACAAAAAAGTTGCATCTTATGGAATGGATAATGTAAACTCCTACACAATTTTTTCCGTGTTAAGTAATGACATAGTGTAAAGTCCTACAAAATTATTTTCATGTTTTGTAATGACAGTGTTAACTCCTACAAAATTGATGTAGGTTTCAATATCAAGTTTTTTAAATTACTTAGATTTTACCTATACTAACAACATTTTCCTTCTCACTTAAACAGACTTAGGACTGTCCGTGATTGCAAAAACATTCGTTTTTGACTTATAAGTTAACATTCTAAATAATCGAAGTAATGAAATGAAAGTAAATTTCAAATATCATATTTGAAAATGTACATTTTTGCAAATTGTCGTAGGAATTTTGTATTTTTCGGTTCATGAAACTATTTTGTAGGAGTTTACATGCAGTCTTCGGATCATGAAACAATTTTGTAGGAGTTTACACTATGTCATTACGAAACATGAAAATAATTGTGTAGGAGTTTACACTATCATTTTATCAGTTCCAAATGATTTCACCATAATTTTGTAGTAGTTTACATTCAGCCAAAATTTATCTCGTTGATATTTCCAAACACTGATAACGCCAATGACTTCCTGTCACATCGACTCAGTCAAAAATTTGTTTAATCTCAGTTAAAATGAGCAAAAAGGGAATTCTTTTAAGGATTATTAATTTTTCAAGAGTCGACAATCGGGATAGACGAATAAAAAAAAAAGAAAAAAGGTTTGGGGAAGGGATTCGAATTGAAAGTGAGTCATTGGGGCTTACGCGATTTTTTGTCAAACAAATTATATTCATATTTGGGAGATTAAGTAGACGATCCTTTGCGTCAAGGACTTAAAGTACCGCTCGCAGTGCTAATTATTTCACAGGCACCGTCCGCAGATTGAATTTTCTCGGGGAACATCGTTTATGGAAATTCGTTTCGGTGAAAACTCGTCTCAGAGTGAGCTTAGTGCTCTCCGTTCCGAAACCCGAAATTCAAAACTTTTCAGCCCTTGAGCCTTCCGCGACTAATCGCGCGATTTCTCCATATTAGTAAAACATTTTTTTTACCAAAACGTTAATTGGCAATTTCTATGAGACTTTCTGGTTTCCTTTTTTGAGGGGAAAATTCGCGAGTATCAATCTAAACAAAAAACACGACCTTTTCGCGTCAGAGTTATTTTTCATCGCGCGATGTTTCCACGCGGGATTGTTAGTCAAAATTGTGATTACGACAAAACATTGTAATATAGAGCAGGCGCGCGGTATGTGATGTGTAAAAATGGTCGTTGTAGCTTCTTATATGCCCTGCTTCTGAGGGATTACAGTCGAGCACAGGTCGCGGGGCAAAAAGAAGCGCCGCCTTTTTCATTCGTGCGGCATGTGAATAAACGACTTTTCATCGCAATACATCATGCAAGTCAACGGCTGCTACGTCAGTGCAAATAGAGTCGCGGCGTGACAAACTTTTCACTTTTTGCATGCGACCGACAATTTCGTATTGAATAAATTTCGAAACAGAATCATTAATTTCATTCTTGCACTTTTTATTTCAATGTAAAAATTAAAAGAGAACTTCATCTAATCTACACACTAAAAAAAGTTACTAGAATTTTTCCTATACATTTTCATTATTGCCAGTCAGTATGGAAAATGTTTTAACTTGTACTATGTTTCATTTATTATCTCAACATTTTCCTCATGTTATTTGGCAACACTAACAGTAGAATAATTTTTTCCCTTGATTGCAAAACTTTATAGAAAAAATTCTAGTAACTTTCTTTAGCTTGTACAAAAATAATCAGGTCTGAATATAACAGTTCATTTCCATTGTTGTAATTTAAGTTTTTCCTTTATTTTCATACTTGAGAGGAATTTGAAATTTTTTTAACTTTCTCCCCGTAAAGACAATAACCGAGGAGAGAATGCGCACTTGGTGATCGATCGATTGCGAACTACCCTCTGAATTGTCTTCTACGGTCCAACCTTCTCTCGTCTCTCCGGGGAGTCAATAAGGTTTCTAAACAATTCCTCTTATTTTTCTGAACATCGAGAGGTTGTCCCATAGATTTTGCTCACTTTACATATTGTTACAACTTACCGTACCACCCCTCCCCCCCTCTCTGTCCCACTCTCTCTTTGTCTATCTTTGTGTATCCTCGCGTTTCTGAACAGAGATTGGATATTCCGCTCGCGATGCAATTTGCCAGAGAATGAGGGTAATATACCGGGATTCGCCAGAAATAGACATGTCCGTTCGGAATATAAATGCCGTTATTAGAAAAAAAAAAAAGATTCTTTCGATGCGTTGCTTTTCCTGCGGCCGCGTGGCCCCGCAATTGATGCAAAAATTTCTTTCCACTTCTCGGATAACTAAGTGGCGTCACGAAAAACTTTTTCCTATAAGTGACAACTGGGATTTTTTTTTCTCCGAGAGTTTTCAGTTTTTATTAAAAATGTTATTTCTCCGGTAAATCGATGTTTGGTTTTTGGTATCAGAAATTGGATTGCTCCGAAGGTTTAGCAAAAAAATTGTTCACCATCAAGTTATTATTATTATTATTATTTTATTTAAAACTTTGCCATCAAACGTTTACAAGAAAACTTGTAACTTCACACAATAGAACCTCTCTAAAAAAAATATATATATATATATACAGAAGTTACTTCACAGTTCGCACTTTTCATTCTTAGAGCAAGCGTCCTCTTAGTTTTTATTTAGCCAGTAAACAAATATTTGTAAAATTTTCCCAGTAGCCGCGGTTGAAATGGTTTTTATCGCGAACGCAACAACAACAACAACAACAACAAAGTTTCACTCGAGAGATCTCCCGAGATTGCAAAAGATTGTACTCGCCGGGTTCTTATCTGAAGCCTTACTTAGCCCAGTTTTGGTTGAAAGCACGTAGACGCCTGCAGTTGGCGTATAATGTTTTCTGTACGAATGGTGCCACAGCGAGGGAAACCGTCAACGAGCTTCGGAAACTGTCAGACGAGGACAGACGAGATATCCCTCACGCCTCCCATCACTTTCCTCACCTCCCCCTCCCCCTCTCCCTGCTCCCTTCAAATCTCATTCTCGCGAAACTTCCGTCGAGTACTTTCCGTCAAAATAGCCCGCGTTGATATTCCACGTTGAAAAACGGCGGATTATAATTTCCAAATAATTCAATTCCAAGGAATCTTTAATTCCTTTTTGCATCGAGAACAATCGCGGTTAAGTGAACTGGAATATAGAAATATTGCATATAATTTTATACGACCTTAGCGCCATCTGATGGGCGGAAAAGTTGCTGCTGAAGTAGTATGCTAGTAATAGTAGTATGCTAGTAGTAGTAGAGAATCTGGGATACACTGGAATTTTCCATAATATTTACTATAATATTGTAAAATTTTTGCAAAAATTGATAAAATTTATTGTTGTTGATTTGTTTCAATAGTGTTTACAATTTTTTGCAAACATGATTGCAAATTTGACTATCAGTGTTAGTAAAATTACAAATAGTGTTGGTACTTTTTAATATCTAATTTTTCTCAATTGGTTTTCCAGAATTGAAAAATTGAAATCCTGAAATTGGTTTCAATTTTGGACTCAACACAACATTGTTAAGAACATTTTTTTTTTTTTCTTTATTATAGTTGCAATATTTAATTTACAATGCACGCGAGGCAGGTACCTTTAAACCAACCAATACTTGAACTTTTGTCATAAGCAACGGGATTACCCCGAGACATCAAAATCTGTATAACTTAATTTTATGGTGAAAAGTTTACGGCAAAAGGTAGTTCCGAAGTCGCGGGATATATTGAAAATTTCACCTCCCCCGTTTGTCCTTTTAATTACTTGGAGATTCTTAATAATGAGACAATTAACATTCCCTTTCTTTGCGCTTATCGCAACATTTGTTTCACAGCGCTGTCTCTCCTTATTACCCAGTCCTCCTCCTTATCAAGGCTGATATCTAGTCGCTGTCTAATTTGCATCCCCAGGTGTTATGCGTGAGACACCGTTCCTCCCTCCTTACAATATAAACTTAGATGATGCGATTTGAAGGTCTGACGCTTCACGAGGACGCCCGCTAATTTATATTCCCGCCATTCCCTTGGATTTATGACAGAATAGTTCCATAATTATTCAGGCATTCATCGGAAAGATCACTTTCCTGTTTCCAATTCGTCTTTCTAATCGTATCACTCGAGGCACCGTTATTCTCACGGTTAGTCTCGGGTCATGATTCGGTTAATTTCGTAACCGTTCGTTCCATCAAACAACAACAATTTATGCAGAGAAAAATAAAATGGACATTTTACTATAAATTGTAGCAAACCGATCTCATAATTCAAATGTACACTAAGAAAAAAATTGGATATTAAAAAGTACCAACACTGTTTGTAAAAAAAAATTATGAACACTTTTACAATGTTTACAAATTTGATTAAAAATTTTACCATCAGTGTTAATAACATTTTCTATCTCAAGATATTAATTTTGGAAATTGCTTTCGCTTTAAAAGCGATTAGACATTTTTCGTAGAAAATTTTCGGGAATAATTCAGTAGCACAATCTGAAATGTCATGGAAAATCCAGAGGAAAATAGGGAGATGCATATCGAACGGATTTCTGACTAATTGTAAGAGCTCTTCATCTGAACGACGCAGAATAGGAGTTCCCTAAAAGATGTCGACAACGGGTTAGTTTGAGCGTGCTAAACCGCGGAGGTTAAACCGCACTTGATTGTCAAGGCCCATGGTGTTCGCAATACTGGAATTGTGGCCTGAGGTAGACGAGAAGAGTTTGATAGACAATGGGGGTGGTATCTTGGAATCGCATCGTGGCTCTCATTGTGTGTGCCCTAATGATGACGAGCCATTCGAACGACCCCAAACTATGTTTTTCTTTTTGTATCAGATTTTTTCTTTTTTAAAGACAAGTCCAATTTCCATTTATTTGTCTTAAGGTAGTAGTCGAGAGATAGTCATATTCAAAATTTAGAAATAATTTAACACAGAAATTTAAAATATATATTGGAACTAATAATTGTGGAATTCAGTAATATATTCAGAAGATTACTATGTAATCTTCTGTAATCTTCACTATCAAATTTTATAGGATTATTTATAAACAACTGAAGCTGAAGTTTCAGAAAAATCTGATAATCAGTTTTCTTATTATAATGAAATAAATTTGTTTTAAATATTAATTTCTCTATTTTGTAAATCAAATATCTTTACTTCTAAAAAAACAATGCTTCTGAAATTTTGTCAAATTACCATTGAAGATTCATATTTTCATTGTCTAAAATTTTAAACAATTCTAAGAATTTTGAATTATTGCAAATAGTACCTTAAATACTAAAATGTATTTAACGATCTATTTTTTTTTTTTATTATTTTGCAACGAAAATTGAAAATTTAATTGACGCAATAAAAAGATCTTTAGATGAATAACTCTGAACGTATTTGAACATAAATCAAACGCAAATGGTCCTTAGCTGTCTTTTGGGACAATAAACATACTCGAGATAAAGAAGAAGGAAGAAAAATAAGTGGCTCTGTGAAAAAAACCACATTTGTATTCTTGATGTAGCTTCTGAACGAAGATTGAAGGGATGCAATGCGTGTGTCCACGCAAAGAATCATATCTGACGATACTCATTTTATCCCCCCCCCTTCTCGTTCTTTGAAACAGACTCTCGTCTTTCTTTATCGAATGCCAGCCATTTAGCTTTTCCACGTGTGCAACGTTTTCGTTCGTGGTTTGACTTGTAAGATTTTCAGGTCGTTTGTATCGTATGGCTCAACGACAGAGAAGTGCATTTTAGCCTACAGCGTATAACGCGGTTCCAAATAAATGACATTACTTGTTTCCTCGGCAATATTTTAGTTTTTGCACGGTTTCGACGGTGCTGCATAGAGAAATGACGGAAGAAAAGCGTTACATGGAAATGACAGAAATTAATGTCTCAACGCAAAGAAAATTGCAAAATGGAAATTTTTTTAAATGTTCTTGCAACACGTAGAAAAAAGTTGTAGGAAAAATTACTATACCAAATAGGAATCAAGACACATCTTGTTACTTAAAGCATCTTGTTATATTTACACGAAGAAAAATTGAACTTAGTAGTATGGTAAATTTCCAACGAAATTTTATGAATATTTGTTAAGAATTTTTCTGTGTAGTATAGTAAAAATTCCATGAAACATTCTATAATTTTTACTATACCAAATAGGAAAATGTATTGAAAACATTTCGTACGTTTTTGAACAAGTGACAAAATACGTCTTGATTCCTTTTGTTACAGTAATTTTTCCTACAACTTTTTTCTACATGAAAATACGTATGACAAGAAAAAAGAGAACAGTGCAATTTTTTGCAACAAACATTTTGTCTAACTTTCCCTTTTTTAATGAAGAAACAAACATAAAATAAAAACATATATATACGTCGTAAATTTTTTGCAATAACCGTTTGATGTTAATAATAGATTTTATTAGTTATTTCCACGGAGGGAAATATGGATCTCAATTTATTTAGGCTTTCAAGTTATATATAGCCAGCCGTTAAAGAGACCCTGGCGCCTCAGTTGAATCATTCAAAGTCACAAAAATGTATACAACCGAATTAAACGGAATTGCTCAATTCGCGGTATTGCATCTAATGCAGTCTTATATCCGCGTATTTGTCAGCTCGGCTGTGTGTATACAAAGCTCGAGCCTCGTATTCCTATTCTCTCACGTTATCGCCCGGGATGTGCGGTTAACGACCATGAAATTATCTCTTTACGATTTCGAGATCAAAGTACGCATGAATAGCTCAAGGCGCTCTTCTCCGCCGAAGCTCAAAAATGTCGACGTTTTAAAAGAGCCAAATAAATGTTACCTTAAAATGTTACAGCTTGTTTTCCTTTATTTCTATTTTTCGCGAAAATTATGAAATTGAAATGTTCTCGCGTTGTACATTTTAATTATGAAATTTTTTCACTTTCATAATTTTACTAATTTCATAAAACATTGTATTTCTTCAATTAAATTTGAATAACGTTTTTTTTTTTACGACATCCGCTCTGTGTAAATACGGTATTAATTGGTAAATTTTGCGCTCAATCCAACTGTTTGGACACTTATTGTAAATTGAAGGAATATCTAATAATATTAAAAAATAATTTTCAAATGTAAGTCAATATTATAAACAAAAACAAAAACAAAATGGCGGATTCAAAAATCGTAAAAAAATCGAATATCATGTGAAAATAGTTATTTTTGTTTTCTTTTTGATTTAATGCGAAATAAGGTGAAATATAGTTTCTGAAATTGTGTAAATAATTATTTATTAAATAATTATGATTTCGACACTTTACGCAATGTTTTACTGCTAATAATAATATTAGTAGTCAAACTTACATAAATTGTATATGTCGATTCTTACAAATCATGTGATTTGTAAGTCTCAGCCTTCGAATAAATTAAGACTCGTTTTCACTCCGTGTTCGGAGTTTTTCAGGTTCATTCATTGTTTGGGAGTTCGCACTGTGGATCGCTCCTTACTTCGACTTTTGTTCTTTGCGCGCTACAGTCGAGCTCCCTTCAATTTTCATTGATTTGGTCATCGATTTTGCAAGCTAGACAAAATCGTGTGATTTTTAAATTCTATGTCAAAAAAAAAAGGGCGTCGCATACGCTTCGAAATTGCTTCTCGCGTCTTTTTCTTTAAAATCGTCAAAAAAAGTAAAAAAAACGCGAGCGAGAGAATTGCATCTGTTAAAATTTTTATATAAATAAATCGAGTGTTTCAAATAAGTCAAGTTGTTGGAGAGCGTAATTTGGAAAGGAGCTACGGAACCTTGATCCTTGAATCCAGAATCCTGTGATAAAAAATAAAACAAACCGTACTGCCGAGGACCGTGATAGTCATCCTGGCTCACTCCTCGCATACAAAAACAGTATGGAATGTTGCAAGGTACGCCACGTGCTCCTTTGTAAGATATTAAAAACCTATTATATTAAACAAACAATGTATTTTACGATTTTACTATATTTTTTAAGGTTTAAAAACACTTTTTATAGTATCTTAAATGGTATACTTACAAAAAAAGAAAACGATTTTTTCAAATTGCGCAAAAAATTAATTTAATACCCCACGGGTGTCTAAATGGAACAAAATCAACTACTGCGCCCTGATTGAACGTAGTGCACGACTCAACTGCCGCTACCGGCCCTAAACATAGTTTGGACTCTCTACTTTTTCCCCCCATATCCCGAATTTTTTCTACAGCATCTACTATGAATGGTTGGCATTTTCAACAGGGTCTGTTCCATTGAGACCCCTGTGGGGTCTAATCTGTGTGTTAATATTCGAACCCGCCATATTATTCAATTATTTAAATTTTATGGCACCTGAACTAATACTATCTCTGGCGGAGGAAAAATGAAAAGAATTGTGCCACTTTAGTTTTGACGTCATGCGATGATGTCATGCGATGTCGTAAAAACTGTCAAAAATTATAACCGAAAATGACGTTTTCATATACGTCAAAAAATAAAACATTTGAAAAATGATTTATTTTGCGATCGTGGCGGTTAAAAGGATAATACATGTAAGTTCATAATCCACTAAACAAATATTTTTTGCCGAAATGTAAAAAATTTCGGTTTCAATATTCATAAAAAAAAACTGATTTTAAGTGGGGGTATTCTACTTTGTTCAGGTCTCTCTAATGCGTAATATACATTCGCTAGTTGGTTGTACATGCGATAAAATCTTGCCGCAAATTTCTACCAAAAGTCTTGAGTTTTATTCAAATTTATTTAAATTAATTGTAAGAAACAATTATTTTCGTTATGTGATATGATTATATAAGTTTTTCAGATCGTTGTCAAAGGACCCCGCACAAAATATATGGATATTTGATCCTGGTCAAATTGTCTGAAATTTCATCGACATACTATCTAAATGATCCTAATCAAAAGTCATAATAGGCCGAAATTTGACCGGGATCAAATTTCTATATATTTTGTGCGGGGTCCTTTGATGCCAGACTTCGATTTTTAACAATTGCTACTTATAAAACTTACAAAACATGCATGTGCATGCATCAACTTGTAGTACCCCCAGTTTACGCCAATTACGCCACAATCGTCATAGACAAAAAATTGGGTGCCCATTGCACCACCTCGATATATATTATGTACATATCTTCATTCTTCCTTTTTGTGCCAGTTAAGCCAGAGTCACAAAAAGTTTATTAGTAATTTGATATAAGAAAAAATGTGTTTGTATAATGCCTAAACGAAGCAGAAGTGAAACGGAGAGGTTTGCTGAAGAGTAAGACGATTTCAAGAAGTTAAAGAAGAAGATTAAGAAGTGAAAGAAGAAAGTTCGAAAACAAAAGAAAAAGGAGAGTCATAAGAAAAGACGATATAGTTCGTCGGATTCATTTGGAAGCGGTAAGCATTATAGAAATGCTTTTAAATCGTTTGTAAGCATACATGATTTATTAAGCATACAGTCTCTAACCTGTAAGGCTTTTTCTTTGCTTCGTTAAGCATACATGCTCTAACCTGTAAGATTCTTTCTATTTCTATTTTTATTTAACAGGCTCTAACTTGCAGATAAACATTTTGTGTTTTCTCACACACATACAGGCCCTGACCTATAGAAAATCAAATATAATTGAAGTATTATTTTTTTTTCGTTTTATATATTTTTATTTAGAAGCTGGAAGCAGTAGCTATACTCGAGAAAACAGCCTTATAGAAGCAACAGATCTGCCTATAAATGACAAAGCCCCTGATAACTATCAGGAGTTAGATAAAGAAACTCAAGCTGAGGATATTCAGAAGGAAAACATTTTGAGTGAGGATGTCCTTAATATTCTGGGAAAAAGAATATGTCATGGGAGAGATTTGGGTCCACCTCTTTATAAAAATTTCACAATTCGGTTCAATGACATCATTAAACAGGGTTTTCCAAAGGCAGGTATGACAGACTGTTGCACTTTGCCAGTAGAGCCTTTATAATATTTAAATTAGACAAATATAAAACCTTTAGACCTTTCAAATTGAATGACTTTATTATTTATAATAATAGACAATCGAATTAATCAAACAAAAAACTAATCAATAAATGACAGTCTAATGTGAATGTTTAAATTCAGAATAATTCAAATTCAAATTCTAACACTCCTCCTCATTCACATAAGACTGCAATCTTTACATAATTTATTTAATCTCTGTACTGGTAATGGTTTTGTAAGTAAATCTGCTAACATAAATTCAGTTGGACAATATTTGCAAATTATGTGTTTTTTGTTTATATAATCTTTAACAAAATGGAAACGAATGTCAATATGTCTGGTCCGATTTGATAATTTTTCTTCTTCAATTAACTTGAGACAACTTTGATTATCTTCATAAATTGTTATAGGATTCTTCACAAATAGTTTCATATCTTCTAAAATTCTACAGATCCACAAACCTTCTTTTGACATGCACTTGATAAAGCAATAAATTCCGCTTCAGTAGTTGATAATGCCACACAAGATTGTTTTCGACAAGACCAACTAACAACACCTCCAAAAACCAAAAATAGATATCCACTGTTTGATTTTCGATCCACTTTGTCTTCACCCCAATTTACATCTGCATATCCAACAATAAGTTCTTCATTTTTCGAATTACCAATTTTCAATTTTAAATTCGATGTTCCAATTAAATATTAAACTATCCTTTTTAATTCATTCCAATCACGTTGAGTTGGTTTACTTATTTTTTGTGCTAATTGATACACTTGCTGAAATATCTGGTCTAGTATTTACTGATATGTATAACAAACATCCAATTAACTTTTGATATTGTGCATTATGTAAAAGAACTTCAGTTTCATCAGATGATTTATGATAATTAGGATCAATTGGTATGTTTGAAATATTTGCATTTTTCATTCCAAATGTTTCAGCTACTTGATTGATATAAGATTTTTGACTTATAATACCCATCTTGATCCTTTTCAATTTCTATTCCTAAATAATATTTCACTTCTCCTAAATCTTTCATTTCAAATTTTGATGATAAAGTTTTCTTTACAAATTCAATATTTTCTTGTAATTTACTTGCTACAATTAAATCATCTACATAAATAAGAACATAACACCATTCATTAATATGATTTAGTACATATAAACATGAATCTGATTTACTTTGATCAAATCCAGCTTGAATCAAAACATTGTGAATCGCTTCATTCCATGATCTTGCAGCTTGTTTTAATCCATATAAACCTTTTTTAAGTAAACATACTTTGTTTAATTCATTTTCTTTTTCATATCCTGGTGGTTGTTTCATATAAATTATTTCTTTCAATTCTCCATTTAAAAAGGCTGTTTTAGCATCTAAATGCTGTAATTTCATTTTTTGTTTAGCAGCAATTGAAAGTAAAATTCTAAACGTAGCTTGTTTTACTACAGGTGCAAAAACTTGATCATAATCGGTTCCATATTTTTGGGAAAAACCTTCAGCAACTAATCTTGCTTTATAACATTTTATATTACCCAATGCATCCTTCTTAATTTTATAAACCCATTTACAACCAATTGCTTTTCTATCCTTTGGAAGTTTCACATAAATTACATGTTTTATTCCTTTTTAGAGATTCAATTTCAATATCCATTGCTTTGATCCATTCATTCTTTTCATTACTAATCAAAACTTCATCTAAACTTTTTGGTTCTTTATTTTCTATCTTTAATTTCTTTATTGTCATCAATCGAACAGGAGGAACTCCTTTATTACTTCGTTGTGACACTCGTCTTGGATTCTGTTGTGGTTCCACAATTATCTGTTTTTCATTTAAATTCTCAGAAGTATCTTGAAATTCACCATCCTCTTCACTATCCTCTTCATAATTTCTTCCTTCACTTTCTTCAAAAATTCCTTCTTCATTTTCTTCAAAATTTCTTTCTTCATTTTCAACTTCAATAACATCTTGAATCTGTACTTCTTTATTAGCATCATCTTGTTTTAAATCAATCTTTATATCTACAAATTCTTCTACCAAATTCTTCCCATACATCTTCTTTCCAGAATGTTGATATAATTCCTTCGTAAATTGAACGTCACGACTAATTACAATCTTTCTTTTCAATAAATTATAACATCTGTATGCTTTTGATTATTCATCATAGCCAACAAAAATCATTGGTTCAGCAGCATTATCCAGCTTCTTTCTTTTTTCTTCTGGAATATGAACAAAACATTTGTACCCAAAAATAGCCAAATGCTTTATATCAGGTTTATAACCATTCCATAACTCAAAAGGTGTTTTGCAAACAGCTCGAGTTAATAAACGATTTTGTAAATAATTAGCACAGTTAACTGCTTCAGCCCAAAAACTATATGATAACTTCGCCTCTAAAAGCATACATCTCGTCATCTCAATAAGTGTTCTATTTTTTCTTTCAGCTACTCCGTTTTGTTGTGGAGTATATGGTGCTGTATACTGTATAATAATTCCCTCATTCCGTAAAAATTCTGTTACTTTATTTCCAACATATTCTCCTCCTCGATCTGATCTAATTATTTTTGGTTTTCTTCCAAACTTATTTTTCACCATTTCAACATATTCTTTAATTTTTGTTTCAACTTCAGATTTATGCTTGAGTACATAAATACATGTATAACGTGAAAAATCATCAATAAATGTAAGAATATATCGTTTACCACTTAGAGAAATTGTCTGCATAGGTCCACATACGTCTGTGTGTACAAGATCTAAGATTTCATTTGATTTCTTCAAAGATTGTTTAGAAAATTTCAAACGTGTCATCTTTCCTTTAACACATACTTCACAAACCTCTGTAGTTCCACAATCTTCAATTGATAAATCATTTACTAAATCATTTGAACACATTGCTTTAATTGCCTTAGGATCCCTATGACCAAAAACTTTATGCCAATAATGAATACACTTCTTTTTATGTTCAGCTTCTACTGCATATATTTTAGCAGGTTGACGTAGTTGAAATAAACCAAAATGCTCATCTGCAATCCCAATTTGTTTATTTTTGTACAAACTTTCACATGCACCCGAAATAAAATTAACTTTAAATCCTTTGTCTAATAATCTTTTAACAGAAAGTAAATTTCCTTCAATATCTGGAGCATAAAGTACATCAGTAACTGTAGAAATTGATTTGATACCATTTGCATTTACAAATTCAATTTTACAAGTGCCTTTTCCCTTAACATTTACTTTTGCACCATTAACTACATTTAAATTACTACAGTCAATATTATCTAAAGAAGTAAAACAACTTTTATCATTAGCAATATGACATGTAGCACCTGAATCAATAACCCAACAAGTATTTTTTCTTGATGAAACCATAAACAAAAATTCTTCTACTTGTTCCACTTTATGCAGCTTTTCATTTTTGACTTGATAATCATTTTTAAATTTTTCAACTTTATTTTGCTTTTCCTTCCATGATTTATATTTCATACAATCACGCTTTAAATGGCCATTTTTCTTACAAAAGAAACATGATAAACCCTTTTGATTAACTTTAAGAGCAGTTTCTTTATATTCCCTATGAGTGTTATCTATTTCCTTTCGACGATTATACTCACTGAGTAATTTTGACTTCACTAAACTCAATGTCAAATCTTCTTCAGGTCTTGTCTCTAATGCAGTAACCAATGTGTCATAGCTTCGTGGCAAACTACTTAAAATCATTCCGACAACCCATCTATCTTTAAGTTCTTCTCTGAGATCAATTAATTTTTGAAACAAGCTAGTCAATTTCAAAATATGTTCTTCCATATTATCATTTTCAATCATTTTTGTAGAACAAATTCGTCGTATCAAACATACCTTATTACTCAATGTACCTTTTTCATTGTCGCAAAAATGAAATTCAAAAAAGACATTCAAAAGCGTGGATTTTTAAGTGTTATCCACGATTCTTTTGCAGTCTTTGAATTCCTAATATGACACAATTGACTATCATCTACCAAAAGACCAATCCATCCACGAGCTTGATCGTCACGTAATTGCCAATTTGAAATCTCTTCTGTATTTGATCTATTAGCAGCTAGTTCTGGTTTATCTTCATTTATAATATTCCATAATTTTTCTTTCATTAATAACATTTCCATCCGATACTTCCAAACGAAATAATTATCCCCATTCAATTTAGCAATACTCAATTTTGCTTCTGCCATTTTAATATTTGTCAAATTAAATTCCTTTTATCTTTACTTTATTTATTGCCTTATTTTTCTCTAACCCGGCCCATAACCTGTTGCACTTTGCCAGTAGAGCCTTTATAATATTTAAATTAGACAAATATAAAACCTTTAGAACTTTCAAATTGAATGACTTTATTATTTATAATAATAGACAATCGAATTAATCAAACAAAAAACTAATCAATAAATGACAGTCTAATGTCAATGTTTAAATTCAGAATAATTCAAATTCAAATTCTAACACAGACATCCTCAATAAGTACCCTCCTGCAGAAAAAATGACCTTCTTCGATCCACCAAAGTTAAACCAAGAAATTGATTTTGCTATCCAGAAACCGGTAAAAGATCGAGATATCCGTATTTTCAACAGACAAGAACAGATTGCAGCGTGCATGAATGCTGCTACAAAATCCATCTGGTTAGTGCAGTCTAAATCAGATCCAGACTTAAATCTGATTGATTATTTTACAGAAATTGGAAAAATACTTACAGATTTACATCATGATGAGACTTTAATTCGTAGGGGTCTAATAGCAGCAAATGTAAATGCGGTTCTTAAAAAGAGACACTCAACAAGAGGACTCATGACGAATTTTTGTTTGGAAAGAATCTGGAGGAAGTTTCGAAAGCAGCAAAATCCATGGAGAAGACTAGTAAGGAAGTAGTAATGGTGTCACTATGGGGAGACAGGCGCCAGCGCCACCTATCGCCCCATAGTGTCACCGCTATTATGGTAAGGGGAAGAGGGGAAAGAGGGGAAGGAGTGGGGGAAGGAGTGGATATTAATAATGGTAAAAATAATGACGTCACAGCTGAATTTTTCTATATTGAATTTACTACAGAAAAATTTCTGGAGCTGAGAATTGAACCGAGGCCTCCGTGCTATAGCCTGGTGCTCTTACCCCTAGGCTAATCATGAAGATTGAGAATGGTGTGTATGTAGTTGACTACGTTCGTCCTACAGTGACCTTTGAAGCTCACGTGACCGCTTGATTTCGACTGAGAACCTACAGTCCCCCGAAAAAGTCTAAAAACCATAGCGAGACGGTATTTCAGGGACTATACTATCCGGCGTGGCACTATGGCGAGACATTCCCCCTGCTCGTCTCTAGGCGATTTCCTCTCGGTGGCGCAGTTGACATATTTGGGCATAGCCGTATTTGGGCATGGGCTTTCCCACTCTCCGCGCCACACTTTAAGAGCCTACAAGTTTTTACGCTACAACTGAGTGCGTAAAGGAATGAATGAAGGTATGATAATTCATATGTTACCGGCAATTATTATAATAAAATGAATGAAAAATGTTTTAATACTTATTAATCTTATTTGCATTCAAAGTGAAATAAATGCGTGAAGAATAATATTTATAGAAATTGAGTTGAATAGTTTTTTAAATAAAATTATAACAATTTAACGTTGCAAAATTACAAAAGTTTAATTAACAAAAAAAAAGATTAAGTATTTTTTAGGCTGTAAATCTTATGAGATCGAAGGTACAGTTCAAAATATTATAATATGAATAAATTATTTTTATAAAATATTTTTAAGGATTTGAAGGTAATAGAAATGAATGTATATTATACAATATTCAAACTCCTCTCAGCTATGGCGGCGTTGGC
>JABFQA010000504.1:0-19431 GCA_022817065.1 Probaryconus sp. ZL-2020 | reverse complement strand
ACAAAAAAAAAAAAAAAAAAAAGAAAAAAAGGAACTTCTAACCCAATTGATTGGTAAAATTAAAACATAAATTTTGATATAGTAAAATTGTTTTTGAGGCTCGTTAAATGACGAAAGAGAAGACACATCCAGTAAATTGTATACTGTGAAGTGTACATCAAGCTCGATCTACACGTTAGATCGCGCCGCGGATTATACAAAATTAAAATTTCATCAAAACCCACTCTGTTCCGCGATGTCGGTCTAGTTCGCGCGACGCAAACAGTCAAGTGGTTAAATGTCGGAGGTGCTATATCGCAATTAATCTAACGAGCGCGCTTTCGCCCCAACGTCCATAATCATCCGAGCTCAGAAGGGTAACAGGCTGCTTTCAACAGTTATCGTTTACACCTTTACTAACCCTCGTTTCGCAATTACTCTGATCGTGCGAGAATCTCAACCAAAGAAAGACGATGGAAAAGGAACGCTTTCTGCCCGAGGGCAGTAACAAAAGTATCTTCAACAAAAATTGAAAATGATCAGGATATTGACTGCAAGTAAACTCCTACAAAATTATTTTCATGTTTTGCAATGACGTTGTTAAACTCCTACACAATTATTTTCATGTTTCGTAATGACATTGTAAACTCCTACAAAATAGTTGTATCGTGCATTTTACAATTTATTATTTCTGTTATGTAATGATAACTTTAGGAGCATTTTGTGGGAGTTTACACTATGTCATTGCAAAACATGGTAATTTTGTAGGAGTTTACACTATCTATTGCATGAGATGCAACTTTTTTGTAGAAGTTTACTATCCCCCAGGAAATTATGAAGTAAAATTGTTTAATAAGGATAACAGAGATAAATAAGATAATTGCAAAATTGTATTTGTCGTTAAATATGGCATAATGAATGTAACGGTGAATTGTCCTGTGGTAAATAGTTTGTGTAATTAGAAAGTGCACTCGGTTGTTGTCTTCGTTCGATTATCGATTCGCCAATAGGTCCTAAGGGCACACTACAGAGCTCTCTTAAGTATCAAACTCTTTTACGTAATACACTTTCCATTTTCCTGGGCACATAAAATACAAATTATTCTCTCCTCTTGTTGTTATACTCCGAAGGTAATGCTTTGATCCTGTTATTTGATAGTACAAAGAAATTTGAGTACATCTATTTAATTTTCATTGAAATTATGCAGGCGAATATAATATTCTGTAATTCGATACTTTTACATAAACAATGTGATCTTAATTTGAAACGACGCAACGTCACATTATTTATCATTATTGATATCGCAAATAACAAATTTGCAAAAAAAAATTAAACAATAAATATTTGCGACAAACTGTTCTACAATTATTTTACACGCTCCAATTTCAATAATAAATTCTTTTTTTTGTTTTAATGTTAGTTATCTTGAATTTATTTATGAATAATGGAGACAGTTCTCGTCACTGTCTCCGACAATAAATCCCATGGTTTTCAGTTGAGAAAATAATTTGCGAAATAAGTAGTAACCCAAGGAAATGCATTATTTTCGAGAGCCACGGATACCGCCGATAAAAATATCGCATTTGCGGGCTGTTTTCATTCTACGTAATGCAATGGCTTTTTATTTATATATACATATATACAGAAGTGCGCGTATATATAGGTTGAACGCGAATTTTCATTCGAGTGTCGAGAGCACAATGGAATCCTGCTGGAAAGGATAGTCACGCCTCTCAGCCTTGGTCAGGAAGTTTCAGTTGTGCAGGAAGCACTGACATAAGCTCGGCATTTGACTTATGATCCTCTTCGAGCGTCTTATGTGGTCGCTTGTGAGGGCAGTCCTCGCGATACACTCACACAAACATATTTGCGAGCATAACTTTCGCACCTCTTTTCTTTACTAGAAAATAGATTTGCCTCTTGCTCCTTTTCAACGTCTTTTTCAGAACTCTCTCCCTTTCTCTTCCATTAATGGCTCACCGAAAAAGTTGGCTTCATCGTTTCCTGGTCCATCGCCATTGATTTCCACGCATTGTTCAATGTGAACGTTTCAATCGATTTTGAATAAAGGAAGTTCTCTTCTCTTTCGATATAAATAACGAACAAGGCTTGAATTTACGCTGAAATGCTCGAACGTTTCAAAGAAAATGGACTCTGATTTGTGGCTTTTGGGAAATTATTTTCCTTTGCGATTCGATAAGAATTGTACTAGAAGGGATTTTTTTGAAAGGATTTCTTTCTTTAAAGTAGAGTAATTGAAATTACAAAAAAAGAAATCTGTGTGTTTGCAAATCAAAAGTTCAGCAGGACATTATTTTATTTGACATTTTTTACACGTGTTTGTGACAATTTGTAAAGGAAAAAGTTGTTGAAAAAGGTGGACAGAAAAAAAGGTAAAAAAATAAATAAAGGCACTATGATAGAAGAGAAAAAAAAAGAATTTCCATCCAACCGTTCGCAGATATGTTTACACGTGTCATTCGTGCACGATCGGATACTGTTCATTTAATTCGACGATTCAAAAAATTCTGCTCGACGACGCGCGATTGGTACATATATTTTGATCGAGAGAACATTTCATCCCAAAAATGAACTTTCATACGTCGCCGTTGAAACTGTTTTCAAATAGTTGACGATTTTTCACACTGAAATATTGTCACTTTTCATTGACGTTACTTTCACGACCCTCGATTATTATTTTCTGATAATAATTACGATTGTCCATCGAATGCTTTAATTGTTCAATCAACCAATAATCATTTTCCCACCGAAAGAAAAAAAAAAAAGCACGCGGAAAGCTTTTTTTTTTATCTCTTTCCTGAAATATTCTGGTTTAAATAAGAAAGTTTCCAGATAAATTATAAAAATATAACGGCCCCATGGACACGCGCATACAGACGCGGACTAGATTTTATTTTCTTAAGGAAAGTTTCAGGAAATAATTTCGTGAAAAGAACTTCATGAAAAATATCAAATTTCTTATCAAAATGTTTTACGATCAATGTTATTAAAGTTTGCAATTCACGTAAAAGTTGAAATAAGCTTGCAAGTGAAAACAATTGCCGAGGAAACTTTTGAATACAAATGTTAAATCCAACAAATTTTTCGGATATTCAAATGAATTTTTTTCCTCCCTACTACTTTTTCGTCAATCATATTCCACGACATTAGTGTCAAACAAATTTGTACCAAATGTACAGACAAAAACAAAGAAAAAAATATATTCTAACCCAACAATAAAATATCGCGATAGCAACCTTAGAAGCCAAGCTAAAAAGGAATCGTCCTTATGACACGAAGGATTTTTTGGCGTAACGATGCAATGGCAATCCTGAAACGGAAATGTCAGCATTAAACATCATCGTGAAAGCGAGGGGCCATAGAATGAAACGAGAACGGAAGCGGCACGTGCACGCTTCGTCGTCAGTCATGCGAGTTAGGGAAATCTGTCGGCTCTCGAAAAGCAGTTAAAGTCAACGACATAATATTCGTGATGAAGCAGAATGACGAGGTCGGAAAGCGAAATGTTAGTAATCATATGTTGAAGTAATACGACGACTGTCACGCCCATTCTCGAACTACCTGAATTTCCATCTCAAACAAATATACGCGTAAATACCCCGCGGCCTAATTAGTCATTCAGTTGGCTCACAGACGCCTACGTTTCAGATTCAGATAACACCGAAACCTTGATGAGTTATTTCATTTTCAATTTTGTTCGATCGTTAATTCCCAACGATTTGAAATTTAATGTATGTTCTCTTTATTAACTTCCCCCTCCCTCCCTCTCTCCAACGCGTCACACCTGACATCAATTTAACTCCCTTTCCTTATCTGGGTTAGATAAATAATAATCACAAGACTGCCTCGTCGAACAATCGAACAATACAAATACCAAATATTATTCTCGTAACATATTTTTTTATATATCCTCGTGAACGCGGAATTGTGCGCATTTAAAATTCACCGTCCGAGCGTACACGAAATTATGTATTGTCATATACGCTGATAAGCACCGGTGATTGCAAAATTGACACCGATTAAATACATTGTTATGTATGTACACTCATAAACAATGTTAATGATAAAATTTGCATTTACATTATAGGATAATATTTTGTCGAGAGCACAATGAAGTTTTGAATGAACGCGGTTAAGTTATTATTAGCCGATTTCTTTTGGGGCTCTTTAAATATCTGAAAATTATGCACGGTTACAAATCACGACAAATTTTCATTGTGAATTATATATAAATGTTTAACGGATTATAAGCCGAAACAATCGAGACGATAATTTCGCGATATTATTTGCAAAAAATAAGGGAAATTATTGAAACTAGTGATACAACGTTCGAATAGTCAGCCGCGGCCGAAAGTTTGATTAACATTGATCAGAGCGGTGTTAGATTTAAATAATTTCTGGTTAAAAATAATTGTAGATGATTTTAATTGATGGATCGAAATAAACCGCGGAATTTGAAACGGTATAAAAATGATTGGAATCAGGCCGTCCTGTTATTTAGCGGAAAATGACGTGGACGAGTTTGAATATGATCTCTGGGGTGTCTTTATTCAAAACTGGACATTGATTATACGGTGGAAATTGTCCCCGTCGATTCTACGCGCAATTTATGCCGTGCATACGACAATGGACAGTCGCTCATTCCGTATCGAGTTCAATTTGTTGCCGCGTGTCGGCCGCATCAACTGTAGTTCAATTTCCAATAGCAGGCTCGCGCAGTCGTGAGCGTAGCCAGCGCACACTAATTTAGCAGCTGATACAACTGATTCGATTCTATCGCGCTAATTAGTACGTACGATCCGATGAGCAACAATATCATGCATTCATCAAATGATTGACTTAGGTAATATTATTCCAAAATTATCGTCGCCCTTTATGAAAAGTTACTTTGCAACTCTGTATCTCGTACCTTTTCATCGGGCTCCTTTGCCGTTAGTTCGATTAGCCGACGAACTCCTGAATAAGTTGTCCAATTACCAAAGACACACTGAGAGAAATAATATTACATTAAATATTACAACGTCGTGTGACGTTGTTAATATTAATTTTCTCGGGTTGTAATTTTTGTTTGTAGTGCATAAAAATTTTCTTCATTTGGTCACCCATCCAACTGCCATACCATTATACTATGCTTAACTTCATGAACTATTCTTAACAACATGAAATCCAACTTAAAGCACTAAAATTCCAATATACGTTTGTCAAATTTACAACGTAAATTGTAATTTCTTCAAAACTTATAGATATTAGAATTTCTTTTTTTTTAATTTTACAATGTTTATTAATATTTCTATATAATTTTTTTTTTGCACGATTATCACAGAATTGATGCTAATATCAATTACATTATTTCTCTCCTTGCACATTTTACAAATGACACTGGAAATTTTGTTGAAATGGAATACGACGTTTAAAAATTGTAGCCTCACGAAATAAGTAAGTAGTCGAGTCAATGTTGAGTCAGCCTTTTATAAACGTGTTTCCAATTTACATTACATCATCGGCATAATATTCGATTTTATTCTGAATGACATGTCTATAATCGATAATACGACGTAATACCATAATAGTCCGATTATAACTCGAACGTAGCGTCAGACTGGTCTAAATCTTGAATTGACTTCGTCGTTAAAGCTGATGTATAAGAAGGGATAACATTGCTCTATGGTGGTCGAGGAATTATCATCTAATTATTATAATGCGGTATTATCAGATAAAACGTTAAGTCCGCTTGGTTTGGCTTCGATGGAAAAAAAAAAAAAAATAAAAAGCGTTGACGTAGAATCATCTTCGAAGAATACTTTGCGTTCACCGTAATAAAAGTAGACTTTCTAACTCCTCTAAGGACGGATGTTGCCAAATGGCAACGTAACTTAAAATCAGTCTTTGTCATATATAAATTTTTCTATCGGTATCCTGGTTAAAAATACAATATAGGATAAATATTGCAAGTGTCTTAAAGATTTCTGCAAACTTATTATTTCCATACTAATGATAAAAACAGTTTAAACAATGAAAAAAAAAGTAGTAAATTTTTTTTTTTTTGTATTTTTGATCACATTTTCATGTTCATTACTCGAAGTTAAAGTCAAACTTACGATAGATGATAGAAAAGAAGGTGTCGTCCTTAGAGGGTTAAACTGTTATATCTTTATATCTTTAATTCTCAGACAGACGAAGGAAATTATTTTAATCTGAATATGGCGGTGAGCTTCTGCCGTTTCGATTGGTTATCCAAATAGGAGTCAGATAAGCACACGTATATCTGCCACACTATGTGGTCAAAGGAGACGGATCGAGTTGTGGGATAGTCGAGGGTTAGTAGGACTATGAATAATGAGATCGTTCGATAGAGACAAGCATTGGATTTAAGCTGGAAGAGGGAGAGCGGGGGAAAACTGAGCTCAGTCGTAATATACGTTTTGGATTACTGCAACGTGTTCGCGAGTAAATAGACCTGGATTTTCGCGTTTCACGAAAGAAACTCATATATTTGGATTGCACGGCATATCTTAGACAGGAAAATACAAATAAACAAATCATCGTGGAATTTAAAATTACGTACTGTACTCGTGGAATGAAAAATGAACGTCAGCTTAAGATATTATTTCGAAAATATTTATCATGCAGTGTTCGTAGAAAAATTTCACTTTAACGTAACATTTAACTATTGAATTTAAGAACCGACGTATTGGTTGCTAATCGTGTATGGTTTCCTCGAGAGCGCCCTTTATCGATAAACAACATCGATACTCGAAACGTCATATCATATTTCCATAAATAGGATAACCGAATCGAGGGTATCGTTTATCCAAAACATCATCCCAAAATGGGAACATTCTAATTCTATGCGTTCGATACAAATTCTCCCTTTTTTACTGTCTGAAAATAATTGAAATAAATATATGGACTCCCGAACGTCGTACGATAAGATAAATTTCTTCCTCCACTTTTTTTTTCCCCTCTCGCTCTCTCTGTCTATTGCAAGAGAGACGCACTTGGCAGTAGGTTACCGCGCCTTTCAGAAACGTTCAGATAATAAGGATCTCTCGGCGAAATTCGGACGGATATTGCAAAGGATAGTACAGTATAGAAAGGGCGATCAGGATGCTCGCGATCCGACTGCCAACGCCATTTCTTTTATCGGCACTTCGAAACTTAAAACGTTCTTCCCCCGAACGTCTTCTTCGCCATCCCCCCCTTCCCCCTCCGCCTCCTCCGCCAAGCGAGGAAACTTATCGATCGCGCGTTATCAAAGTTGCCACTTCTTTTTATCTCGAGCGATCCTCTCTTGATCCATCAATAGCCGACAACGTTTAATGATCAGCAGACATCGACAGTCACGCAGTAATGAGAACTTGTTCCATCTGTTTCTCTCCCTACCGCTTTCTCCATTATTTTTCTATCTATAATATTATGGCCGCGTTCCTTTTTATCTTTTCTTTTTTTTTTCTATTGTTCTTTCTTCGGCTGCTTTATCTTTTCTTTATGTTTCCTTCCATTTGAGCTGTTTAATATTTTTCTCTACGATCGATTAACTTTATAATTACCAAAAGGTTTTGGTATTAAAAAGTTATGGACAATCACAGGACGCATGGTTATTTAATCAAGGTGAAATCAACTCTGCGGTTATCCACTGGCAATAACTCTCGCTGCATAATTTTATGTTAATTAATTCGTGAAAATTTAATAAGCGCCGGTTTATTTGGTGGTTGATAACGGGACGAAATATCCCAAGTAGAAAATACAATCTGGCAAGAGAATGAACGAGGATTTATTTAAAATGAATTACGGTCAGATTAAAAATACATACATGTATACTTTTTTTTTCTTAATTTAAATCAGATCAATTTCAAACTTTAGCCAAACTATTTTTTTGGGGGGAATAAATTTTCGCGAAAAATAAAGACGAATGAATTTTTCAATTGAATTTCCTACAGAATAATAACTCGGAAAATATCGTTACCAAAAAGTATTCGAAACTTCGAAATTCGAAAATTCTAATTATGACGTCGAATGAATACTAAAGCCAATATTTGTGTTTACAATTAAATCATGTTGGTAAAGACTACGACGATCGTAACCGCCGCACGTCGCGTACAATTTTAATGCCCCTATTATCATATAAATTATCATATTTAGCATGAAACGCTTGTTTCTTATTTTCCGACCTCGGGTTAGAATTCCTCTGTGGTAATCCTTTGACGTGCTTCACGCGTAATTCGCCTTTCGGATTACACCAATTGAACTTCTCAGAGATGAACAATTTCCTGCTTGTAAATGAATTTTCACAAACATGTGCAGTATTTCTGTATAGATTACCATTCGCCCCTCTTCCCCCCTCACCCCTCCAAACGAACTAATCGTGACTATTATTGATTCACTCTTATTCAAGAGAACAATGTACTTTCAGCAATAAAAAAAGAAAACTTCTTGCCTCTGCATGATTTTCGAATGAATACAAAACGACGTTGCGACAATTCTAAATAATTGCACCAAGATTGTATTACTAACATGACGAGGAACAGTGATTCGCGTAATTCTTGTTGAATATAATTAGTGCTATATTTGATAAATGTCGTCATCTGTTTGTGTAATTGAGTTTAACAATAGAGAACTTCTCTCTTGTATTTATGTTAAGTTTGAACGCAATGGTCATGTGACTTGCTTAACATTTAATATGACAAATTCACAATTAGAAATGAAAATAGGATAACAAGGCTGTACGTGACACGTGACGTTATTCGCTCATGTCACTTGAATCTCTCGATCAGGGAAAATCAGTCGCAGCGTTCGCATTCGCCCTCGACGCATTATTTCAGATGGATCATTACGTTGAATGAACGATTAAATTGACATCACCTGCATACCGTCGACGAAAAGAAACTCGTCAACGTCACTCAATCGACGCTCCGGCGAAAACAAAAACAGGAAAAAAAAAAAACAACTTGACAATAATCAAACCCCTCGGTTTTCGAACGATACAAAAATTCCCATTCACCGTTCGATTTCCTTTATTTTATATACTGAATAAAATTAATTGCATTTTGATTAGTCCTCAATCTGTCGAGCGAGCCTTTAGAAATGCTCCTCGCTATAGAAATTGTATCGAGTGCTTTTGTTGGAATAATATCGAAAACATATTGTTGTCGCTGAACTATATGTAATTTAAATTGTTTCGCGTTATGCGAATGGAAAACGGGTTTATTTTTAGGGGAATACTCTTATGGAGTACTGTAACTGAAAAAAAAAGAAAAATTGAAATATTGTTTCGAGTGATAGGATTTGTAATCGCGTTATGTTGTGACGACGTCGTACAGGAAATGCGATACAGATCATCCCCTTTTTGCACCCTCTGACCATTAGAGAAAAACTTCCGGCGTTTCCTAACCGAACATCTACATCAATACTCACTTCATTTGTAGCCCCTTCACGCCTTTCCTCTGAACAGGATTATTATGTCCACAACATGAAATGCTCGTAAAAATCCTGAGGCTTGTTAAAAAGGGATTATTGTGTTGTATCGAAATTGAAATATTATATGGCGTTCGATACTCGGGAACGTTCCATTTTATTCCGCAAAAATCATGAAAGGTAACGACGACGTTCGTGTAAAAATTATAAGAAAAAGAAAAAATGGTAAAAAGAAAATGACCACCCCTTTCATGAATATCGCGACAAGGCGATCTATATAATTACTGAATAATAATGTTATAGCATTTATTTACATTTAACAACGTCATTAGGTTATTGACATATAGGTCAGTTGGAATCACAAACAAACTACACGTTGTTCTATGTTGCCCGCTCTTTGCATTTTCATGTTCCGCAGCGTGTTGTCGACAAAACCGCATGTGAATGAGGACACCTTGATTTCTATGTGTGCGCAAATACGTCAAACGATATAAGAGCATAATAGCTTCACATTCTCCACTATTTACTGTTTAACATTAAAATTGATTTCTATTCTTTCTTTTACACTGAGAAAAAAGTGATATGAATAATTACTATTTTTCATATCACTTTGGGGATATCTTCGGAAAATAAGAAATTTTTTATATTAATAATAGTAAAATTTAATATGTTTATACTATCTTCAGATATTTCACATATCAAATTTTAATGATGGTTAAGTTGGCTGAAGATTCGCAAGAATGAGATTCAGAAATTATTAATTTAAAAATTGAGAAAACTAAAATGTATATTGAGAAAACTTTTTTGGTATTTTCTCAATTTTTAAATTAATAATTTCTCATTTTCCAGAGATATCTCCAAAGTGATATGGAAAATAGTAATTTTTCATATAACTTCGTTAATTTTTCATACAACTTTTATTCTCAGTTTATAATTTATAAGATAATCTTTTTATATCAAATGTTAACGAACTTATAAAAATAAATGCTATCTTCTATGTTAGTGTTAACGTGATTAGTATTGCAATGCGCGGCATTAAAATTAAGAGTAATGTGCATATGTGAAACTCTTTTTCACCATTAGCAGGTGTTTGCGGCGTTAGCGGCGAGCTCACGAAATTACAACGATAGACAACGGCGCGCTGACATAGACGCCGCCACGGTAAGTTCAATTGAGCTTCTACTTCTTTCCTGAACGATGTGAAATACGTGACTACAACTTCTTCCATATTTTGCGAAACAGGATAAGAGTCGTACACGAGAAAAGCCGCTCACACATTCCATAAATCGTGACTTTAGAAATCGGCGGCGTGAAAGCGAAAAAAAAAAAAAAAAAAGAAAAAAGAAAAATTTTTTTTTTTTTGTAACAGATTCTTGCCATCCACACAATGTCGAGGGATGGGGGGAGGGGAAGAAAAGAAAACAGAACTCGCCTCGTAAGCTCTCTCGACGAAACCGTAAATTTCAAAGTTGCGATATAAATATATGGCGTAGTAAAATTTTTTTTGTATCTTTGTTTTTGTGAAAATTTTATTTCGCTTAAGAAAATTATTAATCCGAAGTTCGAATTTGCATTGGGTTCAGTTGTTCGTAGGATTTCTACAAAAAAAAGGAGATACAGAGGTTACGGAAGTTGATTGCGTTTAAATCGGAAATAATTGTACATTCGAAAGGACGAAGCTCGAGAGTAAAATGTCACACGTCAATGGGATGGATGCTCATTGAAACGCAACGAAATGCATGTAAACAAGCGTTGATGAAACACTGTCGAGAGCCTCGCACGTAAAAACATACTATATTTATGTCCGCAAACAATGCGAAAATCGTCATTTACATGCGAAACAGATTTTATCATTGATTGGTGTTTCTTTTTTCGCTACAAGCTTTTACGCGCTTTTTCAAACGGCGTCAAACATTTTCAAGTACTTTACAGCACTCGTTTCGAACAACTTTTTCCAACGACCAATTCCGCAAATAATTTTGACGGTTTTAATTTTGATTCGTCACGAAGATAAGCGGCCGCGTTGACAGCTTTAATAAATTTTAAGAATTGTATAAAATAATGTTTCATGATCGTGCAATTTCATTTTACTTTGAGTTACAAAAGTTAATGGAAAAACGTCATTTCGCACTAAAGTGTTAATAAACGCACTTTGTATATATTTTTCTTTTTTTTTCTTTTTTCAATTTACTTTTTTATTATTGCGCGTAAATCCGATAAACATTTATTTAAACGAACATCGTATTTAAGTAATTACTTTTGATGATTATTTGTTCGGCGAAATTGAAACTGCCTGTAAAATTGAATATCATTTAATATCAATAAATAAACGTCATTTTTAACTGGCAACGGAATTTAATGACAAGCCGCGTCATCGAAATGTCCCGGTTAAAATTTTTACATCGTTTTATAAATTACTTCTAATTTAAAACTCACCGATCATAAACACGTGTCGTGATTCGAATCAAAACTCATTAAAACCTGTACGTCATTTAACTCGGTTATTTTTGACAACTCTTTATTTTAATTGACAGAAATAAGTCGCGTTCGAAATTCTTTCTCGTCGAATCGAACAATTACCGTTGTGTTTCAACAAGAACACATAACATATTACGTGATATTTATCGCGGAAAATTCTGTTTTTTTTTTCACAGATAACCATTAACAAAAAAGTAAATATCGCGAATATTATTTCATTGCGCGTTGCAGCGTGATCCATTTCAAGTTGATACGATATGCGCATAAAATATAACGGGCTTAGCCGACGCCGTAACAAGCGAACAATTTTGTTTTGAAGTGCGTTTTGAATAACCGAGAACGTAATGCAACAAAATAACGTGCAAATTGTATTTCCGCGTGCGTTCATGTAAATATAACTGCGAAACAAATAAGTTGACTGGAAGACCCATTTGGCCGTGAATCTGACATTCAGAACATTCTACGCTGGAACGTGTCTGACTCGCGGCGTAAGGCGCGGTTACCATTACTCTTTGGTGCACTCAGGTTTATTAGATTCCATTGGATACCGTCCAACAGTTATGAAACTGTTAAATCCGCTACATAGATCTCAAAGAGTACGACTCGCGGTCGTTCCACGCCGACGCAACTTGGATAAGCTCGGGAACAGAAAAATGACTCGCCATCAAAGACAAATCATCTACCATTCGTTACAAGGCACATCGATACGCGCAATAATTGACGTTCATTTTTTTTCGATTCATTTTTGAATGATTAAATTGCGCGCTCAATTTTATTCGACTTCTTTTCCTTTCTTTTTTTTTCCAGTAGTACCGATTGCGAATAGTCAGACGTTCAGATTTCCTAACGTTATTAGCGGAGAAAAAAAGTTTCTTTAAAAATTACCATACTTTATGGTAAAGCAGTAAAAAAAGGTTAGGAGATTTTTACTATCAAGTACGTTAAAAATTTCCTAATCTTATTTTTCTCCTTTTTTTCTTAGTGTAAGCATTGTGAACCGTGAGGCAAATTTTTTTTTGCATTAATTGTAAGTTTGAACAATGATAATTTAAAGTGTCATTGCAAAATTTGCGACTGAAGTTAAAGCAGACGAGTCGCCTTGAATTAAGGGCGTCATTAGAAAACATTAGCGTCAGAGAAAACATTACCTCTTTCTAAATTCGTGTGTTTAGTAACTTGCAAAATAAACATTCATCAATATTTAGAACCACTACATTAGCATTACGTCGCAATAAAACTACTACTAAATGAGGCCAGACTACGTTGTAATGTTTGTGCACAGTAGCTATAGCTCACACATCAGCCGTTATGTTTGTTCACAAACTTCATGCAAATAACATGAAATGAACATGTATAATTAATATATAAATTATACATAATCCGTTATTCCGGATACATAAAAAGTCTTGTTACGTTTATCCCTTAACTCAGACAGTAAATATCATCGTGTAAAATTAGACTTATTTTGAAACAAAATTATCCCCTTTAAATTTCCTCCTTTATTTACTTATAAAATATTAATTAATAATCGAAGGGAAAGATACGAAATTAAGTTATTATTGACAATAAAAGCAACGTGTGATGCTTCTTTTTTTTTTCTTTCTCTCCTTTTTCGTGAATAAAAGCAGTTGATGTGGTGAAATTGCACCCTCGAATTTCTCCTCGAGTCATTTCCGGACCGATATTGAACGCTGTATTAGAAACGTTTCTCAGCGATATTGACTCGGACGGGCTTCTCTTTATTATCATACAGCTGCGTCTGACAAATTGAAAATTATACTCGTATACCTTGTACAAAACGATACTTTATATTTCTATTTTGATTCCGAGCACGTGGTGTCGTTTTTGTCGTTCTTATAAACTAACTATATCACAAGCAAGATCAGTTTGCAAATATTATCTTTCACTGCGAAGTAATCCCGTGCATAATTCATCATTTGTTTACCCCCCCCCCTTTCCCCCACGTTACATATCAGTTACTGTAAATCATAATTTTAATACACTCTGCATACAACAAAAATTTACTATAGTTAAACTTTGTATCAACGTTTTTCTGAAACACGTCTGACTATTTTCAGTCTCTATCACTGCCGATTTCCATGTTTCCTAAAAGTTTCTAATGACTTAAAAAAAAAATCCGTTTCGTAAGAACTGCTAACTTTCCACGTTCGTCTTTTCCTTTATTGTTTATTGCCTATTCATTAAAATCCTCCAAGTAATAATCATCATAATAATAATATCCCATAATATATCTTCAGTTTATGTTAACATCCATTACATGTATTAGCATGTATATTGCACGAGCGCAGGAACTTGCTCAAAGAAAACCAAGTAGCCAAATTCCCATCGTATCGCAAAGTTTCATTGTACACGTTCTCGTTAAATGAGAGCCAATTATTGCGCGATATGATTTTGGTTCTCTTTGACTAGTTGATAGGGGCTGCTGCTGCAGTGACGAAAATTTAATGCAATACCTTCTCTTTATGCTTAGTGATTTTACAAAGCCAACGGGTTTATTATTCCATAAACCGCGTTTTATGATAATTCACGTGCATCACAATAAAAGTAAAAGTTACATTTTTGAGTACTAAAGAAAAAAAAAAATTCTTTCTCCCAACACCGTAGTCTCCTCCGAAGATAAATCAGTATTTGGCGTGACAGATCGCGTTCCCCTGACAACTGAAAATGCGCGAGCACTTTTGAGAAGATTAGGCGAATGCAAAGTCGCGCGGAAGATCGAAACGAAAGAGATAAACAAGCGAATCGCGCGTCGCACACACACATGGGCGTACTTTTGTTCCGGAAGACTGGATGGCAGGTTGCGTTTAATTACGTATAGCCCGACAATGAGAGTATCAGTTAAGCTACGTGCTACATCCGCTGAAGCTGTCTCTAGCCCAGCGAAGCGGCTGGCTGAGCCATCTGGTTTGCGTTTACTCCATAAATTTTACTCTACAAGGCATTAGACTATGCGTTATCCTATCTCCACCCCGTTGCTCTCACCCCCTCCCCCCCTCCTACCAGAACCACCGCCGTTTGCCTCATACCGAACCAACGTCCCACTCTCCGCGCAAAACTCACTCCCCGTAACACTACACGACGCTCGAATACACACCCAAGTGCGTTCGCAATGTCGTTGATCATTAATAAAGTAACTGCGACAATTTGCAGACATTAATTCAATGGCGACAGATCGATCGAATGTTCGTGAAAAAATTTTTCACACGGGGTAAACAAAATTTTTTCCATAATTAATTTTCGTGAAAATGCAGAGTTACGGTTCTTCTGACAAAAACCAGATATGATAAAATATATGTAAAAATATATCATATATATTTTCAGAAAATATATTTGAAATATATCTTTACCATATTTTATTATATATTTTGAAAAAATGTAAATCATATATAATTGAAAATATACCAAAAAATATATGATACTTATATCTAACATACATTTTGCGGCAAAAAGTTATATATTTCAGAATATATTTTATGAAATATATTTTCGTTCGTGTGGAATGATAACCGAAACATTTGGTTTTCACGAGAACCAACTATTTCGCAGAGAAATATTTTTTTAAATATTACCATCTCACTTTGAAACGTGGCAATATACTTTCCCTGATCAAAAAATAAGTATCATTCCCTTTATAAAAAAATTAATATCTAATTTTTTGCTTCTTATTAATGGTGACTTGGTTAGTTGTCGGTATTATCTTGTTTGGTTTGTTGCTCATCTTCTTACTCGTACCTGCTTAGGAAAAGCCGACGCAAAAGACTCGCTATATCGACGAAGATAAATCCGTTCTTTCACTGAGGGGGCGAAGGGGGGAGGGACAGACACGTTGAGCGTGCATGTGTAAGACGATTCGTTGGTGACCTTTTATACGGTGACATTGACGAAGAAGCTTAGGAGAAAATGTGTGTTTCAGTCTCTCCTTTGTTTACCGGTGATTTATGGTTATGCTTTTGTTTTATTTAGTTTACTTGCCACGACAATTTTTTTTTTTCGTTACCTCGTGGAATATGTTACTACAGATATTGAGAACTCGAATGGAACAGTTCTTACTTGTACATGTCTTTTGTAGAATTTCAACTTAAGATTTCATGCAATCGTATGTCATTTTTTACTGAATTCTTTTTTTTTTTTATTAGAAATATTTGGTGTCTTGTCAAAAAACTGTCACGAAGGAAAAACTGCGTTCGCTTTATTTTTACAATGATTTTGAATTTGAATTTGTACGATAAAATGTATGTAATCGAAAAAGATTCAGGATGAAAAGAGACGCGAATCTAAATTCGACAATCTTGCTTAAGTTATATTCCGCGTTTGGTTATTGCACGCATATTTATACTACTATGAGATTTTATCCGCGAAATTGATATTTGATAGCTGCGATGTATGCAACTGTTGAGCGGGAGTTCCGAACCCGCGAATCAATTTCCATGACTTTCATCCGGGTTCCATTTTCTTGAAATATGAAATGCGTCACCCAATCGAACGCGAACGCGCTCTCGTTCTTAGGGGATGTATTACAACGTACTGCCGGAGATATTTTGCATCTGTATAAGTACGACCGTACACAGGCGTGTGTGTTTTTGGGTAGTTCCAGGAATCGCGGTAGCAATCAGCTAAGTGGTCGTAGGAAATACATTAAGGAGTCGCGGTATTTGTTCTTATCTGTACACAGAATGCAAGGCAGGATAAATAAATCGACGGCGATGCATCCTTCGTGTCATTTCCTTGAATAATAATCAATTTTGGTGAATTGATTCTAAGCTCAGATCATTTAATATTTTTTCTACGACCTATTTTTTTTTTCTACGTATATAGTTGAGTCAACTATATTTTAGTTCCAGTAACTAAATCCCAGTCGAAACAATTGTATAATGAATTTCATAGATATTATATTTTTCAGTACACATCTTTTTTTTCTCAATTTAATATTACATTTCCAGTAAAATGTAAAGCACAGTTTTACAACCTGGATATTATATTTATTCCAAAGTTTTGATGTCCGCGTTTTCAAACAAATCTGTTTATCATTGAATCCAAGTGATAGTCACGTATGTTTTCGTGTAGATACATGGATTTCATGGCTTAGCACGTAGAAGTCGCGTGTCGATATTTGATGCCCTTATGGCACGAATGTTTCAGATACATCCTATAACACACTCCTTGCTCAGCCTGGATAGCGTCATTCAAGAGATGATCGAGTTTGAGGAACTCGCGGCTGGCTGCACGTATATCGCTGAACTTTTCTCTCTCGGTTCGCCCCCGCTTCCACGCTTCGGGGCTAAATCCGCAATATGAAATTTTCAGGAGAAACGCTTGTTTCGAGATTGAGCTATACTATTTTGTAAGAAACACGATTGTGAAAATCGATATTCTTGTGGGAGAAAATATTTCCTACGCTCTTATCACTTTACCGAAAAGCAATCATTTAAAGAGAGTAACATGCGATTTTTAGTTATCTGCTCTTTCAAGAATAAGACGGTCATTATTTTATCCTCTTTGAAACGAAAAACCATCGAAAAATATATTTATATATATATATCGTTATTGCAAATTTTATAATCTTCAAATATTGTATAAATTTTTGTCTGCTGTGTATCAATGAACTTTACTGATTTTTTTTTAAGTTTTTCTTTCTTTGAATCGCGAGCGCGCATATAAAAAGCGAACCGCTGAATTAATGCACACTAAAACTCAGCAAAGTCGTCAGATGATGGCCACATAATTTCCCAAACAGATAAAGCGCAGCGTCGGAGAAAAATAAAAAAAAAATAAGTGTTTCTAATATAGTGCATCGCTAAAGTCTGCGAAATCGTCTCAGCGATAAAGTCTCTCGGAAACCAGCAAAACTCTGCTCGTTTCCTATGTTACCGAGGATGGCACATTGTACACCGTAATCGTTGTTGCCAGATTTCAGGAATTATTTTCAAAAATCTCACGCTCTTTTATCAAAACTGTTTTTTTCTTAGACATTGATAATAAAGATAACAATCTGTTTTTAACAAGAATCATACAAAAGAATGAAATAAAACTTGATAATTTTATCAAATCTAATTGCAGAAACAAATTTCGAATTATGATAAATTAACATTATTTGTAAACGAATTTATAAAATAGCGCGAACGTTGCCAGTGACACGGTAACAATCAAGGAGATTAATTGACGCACTTGAGCTGCAACGAATTGTTCCAGTTTCAGTTTCATTCATTGCATTATCCCATTGCATTATGAATTTTTTTTTTTCCGCAATTGTTGAATCAAAATTACAAAACACATTTCAAACAAAAAATTCTCTATCTTTTTTCGAATAATTTTCAATTCAATTGAACTGAATTCGAGATATTACTTAAACGTGAAATCCGGATTTGTACCGGCTCATGTAAAGCTACAGTAACATCGTCTGGAGCGAGTGATTCTTTGACAATATCCGCACGTTAATGAGGCATTATTTTTGTTCGAATTAGCATGAAAATGGTTACGACTGGGGTTGGAACAATGCTTTGTCTTAAAGCCAACGGCAGCAGAGGGTTAGCGAGTTAGTCCGAAAAGGCGCAGCCGGGCCAAAGACTTGATCCTGTACCAGACGCACGGTTATGGGCGCGCAAGTCATACATCACGTCGTAGCAGCGTGCTTGCGACGCGAGCGATATATGCGTGCGCATATACCGCGAGTTTATGCGAAAAGGAGGAATCCCTAGGGCTATAAGCGCCTTACTTCCATTCCCCGTTAGACATGTACTGGGTGTGTCGAAATTTCCGCTCGACGAGCGAGGGTAAATAATTCCCTCCACGCGAACAGCTTAATTTTCGTCGAAAAGGAACAAAAATTCCAAAAGACACAAAGCAAATAAGAAATAAGTTATTTTTCGTACACTGAAAAAAATTTTTATATTGAAAAATTCATATAGTTTATTGTAGTCAGGTTTTATCGAGCTGAAAAAGGTTTTATAAAAATTACTTGAAACTTTGTTGCAGCATACTTTTCCAAATCAAAAAATTACTATCTCACTTTGGAAAAAATTATGTTTTTCAAACATAAAAAAAAAGAAGAATTCATTAAACACCAAACAATAATTGCAAGAAAATTAAAAATTTTAATAATTTTTTGTAAATATCGTTTGATGTTTCGTGAATTTTTCCTACAGCTATGGTAAAAATTTACTAAATCAGTTCAATAAAACCTGAGTACTATAAACCATAGAAATTTTTCAATTAAAATTTTGTTCAGTGTATTGAATTCTTCGTTCGCAAAAAAAAAAATGTACCTTTATGATAACGTGACGAGATTAAGAATATTAAAAAAAGTGTAATTGCGTTATTACACTTCGAACGTATCTTTTTTTTCCTTTCTCTACTTTGATATGTACATAATGTAAAGCAGCATGTAATTTTACAACGCGTTTTTACACTGTACGTAAAGCAGTGTAATTTTTCACAAAGGATTAAAAGCTTACATCATACACCATTGTATAGAGACTGTAATGTAATGATTCAAACGATGTACGCCGAGAGAAAAAGTTT
>JABFQA010000503.1:0-19459 GCA_022817065.1 Probaryconus sp. ZL-2020 | reverse complement strand
CAATTACAATGCTAATTTATCACCCTTTTGGAGCATTCGAGCTACATTACTAACTTTTTATAATATGAAAAATTTGCTCGAATGTGAATATTTACTAACAATTATAAAAAAAAGTCAGAAGTTTGTATGTAAATGTGCACAAGAAAGAAATAAAAAAAACTCAAGTTCGGGCGAATTTTTCATATTGTAAAAAGATAGTAACGCCGCTCGAATACACTATTTATACTATTTTAGCACAATGTATTTCGGTTAAGTTAATGTTTATTTTACTTTGACTATGTATATAATTCTGAACTATTCCAATCGGTTCCGAAGCGATCCGAACTACGGAATCGGATAAAACTAGGTGCGGAAACAGTACATTAATTTGATCAGGTTGCGCAAGGGAAAAAATCGGGAACGAAAGCATAAAATATAAAGCGTTATATTTTTCAATGTTTAGTTTTCATTTTATCTTGACGATCGACTAAAGCAATTTTCCTGAATGCAGTTAATAAACATTATACGCTGTCGACGTAACTTAAATCATGCATTTAAAAAGTTATTTAGCTCGTCTATTAAACTTTTTTTTTTTTTTTGTTTATCAATATAAGTTTTTTTTTTGCTGAGTGTACACGGCTCGTCCTTGCAATGCAGTGCTAATGGGATCGGCTGCAAGTTTACTGTAAGTTTACTCCCTGGTGACTAGGTAAATACGTGCCCTGTATGACCAGGTAGATGCACGGAGCGGAGCACGACGTTCGAGTTTGTCGTATCGGTTTATCGAGTTCGTGCCGATGAAGCGAGAAAGCTTTGGGACTGTGCGCATCGAAGGCAAAGTATCAACAGCGGCATTAGTACGGATTAATTGTAAAGAGTGAAAAAGCGATATTGCAAATCGCTGCATCGAAAATCGAATGAAAAACTCGACACGTCGGAAATTGAAAGGTCTACTTGATTGCAAAATACAAACTCAATTAAACTTCACGTAATAGATAACCTTTCAAACTATTCCAGAAGCCGCGTTTGCGAAAAAATACGCTCCGAAGACAAATTATTTTCAACTGTTTTGCATTACTTGAAATAGTTTTTTTTTTTTTCTTTATTCTTGATAAATTTTATCAAAATCATGAAATATTGAAAGCACGAGAAACTTCCATATTTAGTAAATGTACATGAAATTAGACGAGTGTATTAAAAACACATTAAGCAAACCATGTAAATTAGTTTGCACATGACTATACATTGTAGCGTGGAAATTCCGAGTTTATGTTTGCGTTTAAAATATGAAAGCCGGGGTATAAGTAAATGACATGTCATTAAAAGGATCTCTATGCGATTGTCCTTCTCTCGACGGCTGTACGCTTTACGGTACACCGGTGAACTATGAGTCGTACTTGTTTCGTAAACTTTCTCGAGAAACGAGGAATTAAATTTAATGTCATAAAAAGAATTTTTAATGCAGATTAAAAGCGTGACTGTATAAATTTAGGATCCCAGTGAAACAAATCTTCAGTTGCATCATTATTCCTTATAAGTGTTTTGTGTAAATGGAAAATACGACGTTAGAAAAGTGTACGAGAAATACAAAGTGACGAGTTTCACGCGTGGAAGACAAACGACGCGACTTCAAATCTAATTGCCTTTGTATTCGAGTGTCCGAGGTGCGCGTACCATAAGTGAAACTGGTGCAGTTTCAATGGGTCCAGGTTACAGATGGCTTCTCTCGCGAATGGAGCTCGTATCACATTCCGGCCAAAGTAGGTACATTTCCGAGCTTTCGTGAGCTCTCCTCTCGGAACAACACGAGGAAAAGGGAGTCGAAAGATTTACCGCCGAGTCGGCAAGTCGTTTAAAAACGTGCGGAATAAAGGCACCGAGAAAGAAGAGGGTCTGCGCTCAGCAACGGTAGAACAAAATCGATCCAGCCTCTCGATTATAGCATCGCTTTGAATTCGATTATACGCAGGAATCTAAAGACCTTCTGCATTAGCGTACAATACGGTAAAGAAAGGCGATGTTGGAAACTTTGGCTTCGGTAGTTCTGGTTCAATGGCGATGCCAAAACAAATAGTGGCGAACAAAAGTAGGAACTTGTTGGATTTCCTTATTGTAAGAGCTGTTTGTTTTGCAGTTCTCCGGCCATATATTAAAATTAAATTTTCATTTCAAGAGAATTGCGCTAATAAATAACGCGTTAAACGACTTAACGCGACTCGCGTAATTTTCTACTGCAACAGTCTATTGATTTCGTTTATTACGTGAGCTTCTTTGAGCGATAAATAGAAAAAAAAAATCAGTCGTTAGCAGCAACTCTTTATTTCCAATCGCACGAGACAGTTAAAAAGCAAACACAAGTTGAAGAATCACTCGTTAAACTCCGAGTCTTTAATTGCTTTTTAAAACTTGCAAGCTCCATTTCGTACTCGAGTTTTCGTTCATTCAGCTATCGCACAAAAGGTCGGAATTTTCAATATTAGTTTAACCAATCTAACTTACTATTCAAAGCGATATCGATAAAGCCGATCGATAAGGGACTGTCTTCTATTTTTGTAGTCGCAGTAATAACGCGTGTTTGAAAGCAAGCGCTCTTCGCAACGTCTTATAAAACTCTTTCGATGTTTGTATGCCGACAGACTCGAGAAGAGAGTAACTCAAAAACTCTGCCGTATAAAACTCCCATCTTTTTTCCGTTCAGAGTTCGTCACGTTCCCAGTAGTTCTTAGTCACTCAACAACTCAAAAAAAAAAAAAAAAGAAAGAAAGAAAACACAAAAACTTGACGTTCTGCCGTCGCGAAAACGTCGAATTCTCCGCGACACTGCAACCTGTATCTATAGTAGAGCTTTACACAATTCTCTCTTTCTCTCTCTATCACTCTCTCCGAAACAACCGTGACAGTATCTTATGATACTGACGAAATCGTCAGAGTTGAAAAATCCTTGAAATCGAAAACTTGTAACTTTTATTTCTGCATATCATTGACAAATATCATTCTCCTCTAAAATAAATACTAAAAATATCTGAGCAAGACGCAATCCGGAAGTAGCCTGTCGCCGAGGAAAATATCTGCGATGGAGGCACGATCTCGTGTAAGTTTCACGTTCCTACTTCCCCATGGGACATAGTTAGAGATATCTGGGTCGGTATTCGGAGTCGCCTGTTACCTATCCAATTCATGTGAATGGCGCCCAATTGTCACGGACGACTGAAATAAGTATTGGCGTGGGTGAAGTCCTTAGGTGAAACGATCAAGGCTCTAGCAAAGGATCGCGCGAAAGTTGCCTTTGGTATAAACTACTTCTCCTAGTTGGAGATAATTTAATTTCGCCCGTCGATTGGCGACGAACATTGCTGAAGTCTGGATCGTAACCTTCATCAATTACCTCTTTTAGTTCTCCTTTCATATAACTACGAAGAAGTGAGGCACGATGGCATCATTAGAGCGGATAACTTAAACGTGTCTTACAGAAGGAGCCAAGTCATTTCCGGGTGCAGTTCACATCGATCGTTTATCGATATTACCTTATCCGAAATAAAAGAAAAAAGAGAATAAAAAAAAGAAAAAGACAAAGAAAATTCGACTGACGTACCCTTTGACATTCTTCTGACATCGTCCAAAGGGCGTCTGATTTATTCGTCGACAAACATTCATGTTACAGGCGAAACAACCTGACTTGATGAGTGTAACACTCCAATCCCCCTGGTGCAACGAATCGTGAAAAGTGTTCGGGCTTTCCGAAAATGAAAATGCCTTCGATTTATGGTCGATCTTCATACATGGCAAATGAAATTCATGGGGTTGCTGTCCATGCGAATCCTTGTCCGTTGGTAACCGATACAACGCACACACTCAACTCACCCTAGCTTCGATATATATATATGTTCGTTCTTTTGTCTTTCGCGGCGTTTCCCATCTTCGGCTAAAAAAGGAATCCAATGTTCTTCTGTATTCAACTTCTTATAACAGCAAGGGCGTGCTCTCCATTTCGTTTCGCTTCTTGTTTATGGTTCTCAACTTGTAATAATATATTCAGTATAAAGGAATTAGATTAAAAGCTTTTTTTCCAGATCCTTTTTCCGACTCACGATGGCAATGCTTAGGAAAACGCTCTTAAGGGACTCCTTTCGTTTGTACGCAAACATTTAGTGTCTTCAATGTAAAGACTGTTTCAAACTGTTAATGCAGTTAATCTTGGAATGTCTGAAACATTCGTAACGAATCTAATAGAGATCATCGAAATTTAAAATAAGGGAATTGAAGGAAATTTGCGAAAAGCCTAAATCCTATCAACGTACAAATTACAGCAATAAAACCCCGGCGACTTCATGATTCATCCAAGATTAAGCTTAATTTCCTCGTCTCGTTCTTTGTGAAACTCGACAGAGAGTTGTGCGGTGGGTTACGTGGCTTAAGTGCCCAAAGAAGTCATTAAGGATATCCTCGTTGAATCATTGCGATAAAGAGAAACGAAAGTGGGAGGGAGAGAAGAAAAAAAAATGAAATAAAAGGAACTCGCGCCACTAAACGCGGCAGCCAGCGGACCCCAGGAGGACGTTTCCGTCGATAACAGGCCTCTAAATCGGACGAAGATAAAAAGGAATAGCGCCACGCCTCTTGCAATAACGCTTTTCTCATTTCGCTCTCCCTATTTTCCCTAGATTTATCACGAATGAAATATAACGATGCGTCGAAATTGGATTGGTACACTCGTTATCTAATAGAAACCAATCCCCCTTTTCAGCATTATTGTTTGCAGAGATAAACCCTTAATTATTTTTGGATCTTTGTATATCATAAACACTTGTCCGAACTAAGGCACTTTCAATTTCGCAAATGTACTCGCGGCAACAAAAAGCACATAAATGACTTCCATTAAAAGTAAAAGGTGAACCTGCACGTTTGAATGGATTGAAAAAGTTAATGTATTAGGCGCAACGAAATGTTTAAACTTGAATTCATAAAAGAAGCATATATTAAGGGGATCTGAAAGAGTCTCCTCCTCGCTGTAAGCCGACTATCGTTTTTCAAGCAATTCAAACCACACGTACGTACGTCTCACTTTTGTATCAGGAAACATTCACGTACGCAATTTATAATTTCTGTCGAAGGAAACGTACGTTTGATCTTATATTGATGGAGTAAGCTGAGCTTGAGCTTTGGCTTCAATCCAATATTGAAAGACTGCGTATGATATATTACGCTACACATAGTAGCTGTATTCGAAAAGAATCTGTCAACATAAATACTCGAATAAAAGTCTCTCTCTCTCTCCCATCCCCCTCCGCGCTCCACTGTTCGATTTACCTCTGAACTTTTTGACGTGTACGATATAATTTTTAATTTCAGAATGAATATTTTTTTAAGAACGCCGCTGAATGTTATTGACGTATTAACACCTATTTAATTTGACGAAAATATAAAATATCTTGTCTTTCGTTTCAGTCAAATAAAAATGTTTAATTTGCTCTTTAAAACTTAATTTTAGATGAAATTTTTGGTAACAAAATAAAAGTAAATATATTATGTAGTATAATTTTTACATAGTACTCTGTAGAGAAAGAAAAGTTAATTTTTGCCAAGTGTGGCAAATACGTGAAGCGAGCTAAAGCTTTGGATAGCACACTTGTAACGCGTATCTTTTCTTTGAATTTTTCAGAACGATACAATACAAGTCTTCTGGCAGTATCACAAAGACGAGCCCGTATCCGTAGCTGGTATTCTTCCAGTCGAAGGAGTAATACGTGGGTCACGGCCTCTCTACTTGGTACAAAGGGACGCTCAGCCGAAACGTAGTTCACGAAATCACAAGGCGGAATCTTCTGTGCAAGTTTGGAACATCTCAAATCAGCAGGTGAGTGATTGACGACCCTTATTATAAACTTGAGAAAATGTTCAAAGCTTTCAATTTACGGAGCTCGCGTCTCGTTGATTCGCGCGCTCAACTTGTCGAGCGCGATTTTGTTACGAAACTAGTCAAAAACGGAGAAACGAATCGCGCTCGGGTGTCAGGTAATGAGACGTAAAATTCGAATTCAAGACGGCCTGTATTGGCAATTAGGAAACAGCTACCGTTGGAATCGTGCCGAATGATGTCTCACGTCTGTTACGCAACTGTTGCCCGTTCGTTAATAATTGGAAATTGTCAGGCAATGTAATCTGACTCGTAACGAATTCGAAATAATTGCAGAATAATAAACGAGACAATATACTCAATTGCATTGCAATGGTCGATAAGAAAATAAAGGTGAAAAACAAATAATTCAAACGGGAAAGCATTCGAATGAATATTTTTGTTGCGCTAATTTACTCTCTTTTCTTTTGACTACTAACTTGACTGATTTCTATATACATAATTACATGCTCAAAATGACACTGCGACTGCACTTTGCAATTAAACATAAATTGTCTGAACCATTATTCCTCATCGTCGGCCACTTTAACTATTCATATCAAATGAATATTGACATATGAGCAAAAAACGCGGGACTCGTGAAAAACAAAGGCAGCAGATGCCGGCGCAAAAAGTATGCAAAACAAAGATTCGCCGTTGAAAATAATGAGTATATTGATATTTATGTAATACGACGGCGCGCACAGTAGAGTCTCTCTCATCATTAATGTATCAACTTTCACGAATGCCAGACGTGCAAAAAAAGTTGCCACCGTCTTTAGTTATTAATGAATTTCATTAACAATAACCTCGATAAATGTTAACTTAATCACTGGAATTTAGCGAGCTGGTATTCCGAGGCAATATCATAATTTCAGGTAATTGGTGCCTCTAAGGAATTTATAATAACTTTCGTGATCCGCAGTAAGTGGTTTTGAAATGAAGAACTCGTTATGTTAAAAAATAACCTGGTTAAACTAACTATATCCTAGTTAAGTCCGCTTAATATTAAAGTTATCCACTGAACTATACGTGAACTTATCTGTAATAAATTATAAGAAAAAAAACTGTTTGCAAAATGTCAAGTAACTTTAACAAAGTAGAATCTAAAACGCGAATTTAATATTCAGTGGAAATCATCTTGCTCTTAAAAATTTACATCTTCGTGGAAAACTTTATCAATATTGTCTTTTAAATGTTTCTAAATCTCCACGTTGCTTCCGCCCAAATCGCGCTCTTCTTTGCAAAATCTACGTCTTCTTTTTTTTTTGCAAAATCATTTCCAACAATAGTGAGTAATAGTGAAAAGCAGGTCGTCAGTTCAATACGACATTCGAAGTTTCTCCTCGTATTACTTGACGCAAGGCGGAAACATTTGCCCTCGGGCAGGAAGTTAGTGAGGCGAGCGCAGGAACTCATAAAAGACGTAATGAAATTGAAAATAACACGCGCGGATCCCTTATTCAACATAGAGCTAGGCCGCTTCGATAATAAATGATTCAATTAGTGGGTTGCCTTCGTAATAAGGATTCGGTCTGGTTTCTTCGTGTCGTCGAGCCTTATTCAGGTCTCAGTCTCAGGCAGTGTCACATTAATTTTCCGCCTACGATTTAACGTTCGTTTAGTTTTCATTTTCGTGGCTCTTATTCGGATTCCCAGCGCGTATCGCTAATTACAAATAAGTTCGAGCTTGGCACGACGTACAGCCGCACCGCTTTGGCCTAATTTAAACTGCGCCGTCCTTTTCCTTCGCGCTACACCATATAAAGCGTTTGGAATTAGCATTGTCCGATTTCGCGATAGCGCCGTCTGTAATCTATGACCCAGCGACGCTAATGAACGAACAGTTTTTGTCGGATGCGACCCCACTGGCTGGATTTATATCGGTCATAAATTCGGTGCACAATGCCCGCGCCCCCGGGGTGTAAATGCATTCGAATATTCGTCTCACGTGCACCAAGAGCTGACCGGTCTTTCCTCGCACGCGTCTTTGGCACGTGACAAAAACAACGAACGACACGACCGAACAACATGTAAAAGAGCCGCGGACACGTATCTGCAAGGTGCGTTACGCGTGTCGGGATAACGCCGCTGCCAATGTCGTCTACACCCGATACCATCGATAACTCGACATTTTCGAGCAAATTGCACGATTCACCAGTGACACCTGTCCCGTCGTAAAAATGTTTTTTTTTTTTTTTTTTTTTTTTTCTATTTAAACCAATTCAATGCATACTCTATCCAATAACAATGATACCAAACTGTATTTTACAAATATAAATTTCACGTAATACGCTTTTACAACTCGAAAAATGATTATTTCCACAAACAATGTGATTTTACGAATTAATCTTCTTCAGTTTTCTCATTAATTAGAATTACAAAGTATTATTTATTACAAAGTAGCGGGAGGAAAAGCTCTTCTTCCTCCCTAGAAAGGTAGAGCTTGAAATTTATTTCTGAACTGTGACAAATAAAAACACCAATGACTTCTATATTAATAAAATCATGAATAGTCACTTCATAAATTCATATAAATGAAATAAAAGAAATCGTAAAGAACGAAAATTAAATAAACAAGAATTGCAGGTGTTTGGTTGTGCCAGAAAAATATGCTGATTGGAAGCCTGAGGTGGTGTCAAAGACTGACAGCTGCAGCGTTAAAATCATCAATTAAAAGTCACTCTCTGAGTTTATTGTCGATTAACGTTTCTTATTTGGATGTAATTAAAAATTTACGCGCAAAGCAAACATCCCCTCTGGCGAGATATTCCAGCGCCTGGAAGGTCTAATGAATATCCCGCGCTTATGCCTCGATACTTTTATCCTCCTCTTTTGAAGTGCCTATTTAAAAAATAATCAATACAAAAATTATCAGAAAATCCTGTAAGCAGAAAAGTTATAAATAGCTTGGGCATTTATTGTGGAATAAAACGCAATTTACCGTTGTAAAGAAAACACCAGCGTTTCTCAACTTTTTTTTTTTTTGCGGCGTTTCGCGTAAAACTTCCTCTCCGATGTTACGCCAGTAACATCAGTTAGCAACTCTATTTTCTCTTCGTCGCTGGTTATTGCGCATTAAAAGAACGACTCGCGATTATTGGTAGCTTCGCGAAACACTCTTCGGTTGATTTTGCGAACGCTCTTCGAGTCCTCTGATTGCTCGTAAAATTACTGCTTAGTTTATACAGCCCCGTTCGCAAAGGAACGTTAAAACTTGCTCCGACAAAAAACTCTAGACTCGAACAAAGACTTCAATTTATTTCTTTGCTCCAATATAGAAATTATTGAATTCCTTAGTTGAAAACCAAAATTCATTTTATTCAATCATTATATTTCGATGGTTTATTAATAATTTAATTCAATTTAATTAAGAAATAATTTTTTTTTTATGTAATCTTTTATTTCATTGGGAATGTAGTAAATTAGTAGAGTAAAAGAATTATTGTTGAAATCAAGAACTATGACAATTGCATGCTTCTACGTGGGAAATGACTGTGAAGAAAGGGGGGGGGGCAACAAAACCAGATACAAGTGCAATGAAACGATGAAACAAAGCATTGAAAAATGATTATGTAATAATAAAATGTTCTCGGGTCGTCGCACAAAATGCATTTGCCTCTAGGCCACGCTGTCGAAGAGCTTTTCTATTTGTTACTAAAATGCTTTTGTGAAGCAGTCAAACGAGAAGTATTTCGTTTTATTGGCTTATTAATGTATTTCGATCTAGTTTATTATTGTGAGAAAAGGCAAAAGACGAAAGAAGGATGATAAAATTATGACATGCGTTCGACGATGAAATGAGACACTGAGAAAATGAAATTGTAAACCTGACAATGACGATCGTAAAATTTACAGCGTTTCATGTCGAATTGACTATTCAAGCTGTAAAACGAAATAGTCAAAACAACGTAAAATATTATATGTTTTTGTACAAAATTTAAACATTTTGTTGTACCGAATCGAATACGATTAATTTTCAATACAATTTTGTCCCCTGTAATAGGAGGAATTTTTTTATGGCATATTTCTTTTATAGCTGTTGTATGATTAAACAATTCCAAACGATCGATAATATCTTTTAAACAAATGAAAGTAATGTTTGTTGGCGAATTTCAGTAAAATTATGATAAAAAAAAGGGGGGGCGGGAGTGAAAAAAAAAATTTGTTGAAAACAGAATGTCTATACGTTTTGTTTTGCGGTCGTGGCTTTCGGACAAAGGGGATATCGTTGAAACTATATTATTATACGTGTTCCGCTTTGTGTACGATTGTATGCGACGTAGTGCGGAGATTCGCGTATCGTGTGCGCGTTAAAGGGATGTAAATTTATTCATAAATACCAAAATTATTCGCGCCGAGTCGCGTACAAGTGTTTTGGCCCTCTCGCGCGAAGGGCCGAATTTCCCGTCTGTGTCACCGCGTTCATCGTCGGCTCCAGAACAAACAAGAGCTCGCTCGGAATAACGTTCGATTGACGAACTTTTCAATGCCAGTCCTTTTCCCCAGACTATTTTCTTGTTTGTCAAAATCCTTCCACAATTCCGACCTTTCTGGCATCGCGATGCCAGATAGAGTAGAGAGAGGATAATCGAATTGGCGAACCACGTTATTCGATTTCCCTCTATGCCACAGTCGTCCTACGAACTCACTGAAACAAGATAACGAGCCTGGTCTTCGATAAATTTCGGCGTTTTCCACGCTATTCGATATGAACAATTCTCATACGAACATGAAATATAAAGAGAACCATACCTATTTAGGTAAATATGAAATATAATAAATTGAAAATTCTTTTTCCCAATCGTTAATTTCCATAGGTTCCCAATCATTAATGTAATTAAAAATACAATATAGAACATTAGCATGGCAAAATAAATTTGATTATTTCCAAATAAATTAGCAATGTTATGATAACAAAATATTATTTTGTATATTTCAGGTCCGATTACCTAATGATCAAGATACATTACGATGGTGCAGAGTGGTGCCAATGCCCAACATAGACCGAAAGCACCATGTCATCAAGGTAAATTATTCATAACATAATTATACCTCATTAACGTAATTATCCGTTCTAACAACGCGAAGTCGAATTTTAATCAATAAACGGTAATCACGGCAACACGTAAGCAATTAAATATATCTAACGCGTGTGGTTTTTGCATGATGATTTTCCTAATAAGATGCGTAAATGCTTTCGTGATTAAATTCTGAACGCATTTCATAAAACGTCCATAAAATTCATTTTATAATACATCATAAAATATCAAAGAGAAAGTAAGCAGATCAATAACCGCTTTCAAATCAAAAATAAATTGATCATTTTCACCGAAGTGAAATATCGAAAATCAGTAATTCCAAAGGGAACAATATTTACGGAATGAGGTTGTAGTCGAGACTTAGATTTGTGCGTTTATGAAGTTTCCAATATGCGGACCATGTCTGTATTAGTTGCGCGAGTTGAAACTTGGATCTTGGAGTCGATCATACGTGACCCAACTTCGTAATGTCGCAATGTCGCAATGTCGCATTCCGGATCTGTGCGAAATTGGGTGGAAACGGAGCACGGCGGGTCGGTTCGATTAGCGCAACCCTTACGGTTACGCAAGTACCTAGAACGAGCCCGAATGTCATTCCCCGGAAATTCTGAATCTCGTTGCCTCATTTCCAATACCATATATCTCTACGTAATACGCATACATATGTTATGATATATACAAGTGGAGTTTTTTGTGCCTTGCAGTACGAGCCTTTCATACAGCCTGGAAGCCACGAATACTTGCACCACATGATATTGTACGAGTGCCGTGGCATCGAAGACAAGTTAGAAGCCGCGGCGAGGACCACCGGGGAAGATTGCACGAAGCAAGATCGTTCGATTTTTCAATGCAATACGATGGCTGCTACCTGGAGCTTAGGATCTGAGGTATGTCAAACAATAAAATGCATCACGATTCTATAAATACCATGATATTGGTTTATCAATTTTTCAATTTGGTATGCTTTATTGTTGATTATTCATCAATTGTTTGTCATTTTCAATACGTTAAGTATGTTTTCATTGTAATTTAATGAGGAAATAAGACTCATAAACTATTGATGATTTGGTATTCTTTAATCATACACGGTGAACAAAAATTGCTCCAAAAATGGGAGAATTTTATGTTAGAAAATATGATATCAAGATGAATAAGTTAAAAATGTGATCGGTAACACATGTTTTATATTTGTATGAAAATTGTATATTGTGTTAATTATGTATCTTTAATTATCCCATTTGATGCAATGGCTAATCTGGTGACTAAAATGTATCAAGTGTAATCATAACAATTGAATTGAAAGTTATATCAATTCCCATTACTTTAATATAATACAAGTCGATAATATTATCGGAAATCACTAGTAATCATTATTTATTTTCCATTCCATACGGATCAAATTCATAAAAGAGTTATACAACGATATCAGCAAATTTATAAATATATGTGAAATTCGACATTAATCAATAATTAATCTACGGTATTATGATGGAATAAATTCCGCAATCAATTTATTATCGTTTTATATCAGTATAGAAGTGAATAAATTATGATGCAAAATTAAACAATGTGATTTATGAAGTATAAAAATTAACGTCGCATTAATTGCCACAATTATCTCCAATATTATAATAACAGATACCCAATTTGAAAACACGATGTAAAAGTGATTTATAAATCATGACATATTTTTAAAAACTCAAAATTTCTAATCTCTTGATGATTTTAAAAAACTTCGAAACTCCAAAGTAATAAAAAAAAAATAAAATAAAAAAAATCCGAACCATAAATTACAACAGTTGAGACAATTCTGTGAGATAAAAATTTTATATTCCGTTTGTTGTTCCAGTCATAATTTAAAAAAGTCCATTTCAATCGAACTTCCAAAGTTATCCCCTCGAAAAATATTCAAAATGTATGTAACCCTGATGTATCATAACTTTGAAAATAAAACACTGCGAATGAATTCCAAACTGAATCAATCGCGCAGCTTTTCGAAAATTCGATGAATACATTACCGGGAAATAAAAGGTCCGTTCGTGACTGGCATTCTTTATTCCGTTTACACAAGATCCCGAGTATTTCTAGACGGTCATTTCATTGAAATATTCAACTCGAGCAAATAGCGTATGTACCCAATTGTTGATCGATGCCGTGTTTAATGCGCCGGGTTCCGGCATCTCCAGAATATTGCATGACCGGAAGCCAAAATCCAATTTGCCAGGTCGTCTCAATAAGCTGCGTCTTACTTCGTTCTGGAGACGGTTGTGAGGTCGCTGTTTGTGATAATCCCGCGAGCGCCGTAATGCATATCAATGCCACTTGGACCGCAAATACGTTTTTCGCGGTCGCGGCATACGTAAGAGAGGAGTCGCGATGCCACACGCACACAGCTTCGTTTTCCATGCACGCTCGCTTTAACTCGTGAGTGTTCATCACCCTCGAGAGCCTTATTTCTGCGCGAGTTCATAAAATAAATTATACAGATATTTTTTCATCAATCCACACTTCAGTAAATTACTTGACATTTCCAAAAATTGAATACGTACAAAGTTTTGTTTCTTAAAATAAATTGGACATTACGTTCATTTTCCTGATGGTTAAACTTGCACTGTCAGAACTATAATGAAGATAAAAATTTTATTCGGTAATTATTGAAGTGGTTTGGCAGAGGGAATACTAAAGTTAAGTACGAAAGAATGTCCCAGTAGCGTTGCCAATTAAGTGGTTGGTTAAACATACATCCTGCTTTTAATTCCTTACATCATCGACAGTGTAAACCAACGTTAAAACTATGCACGTAGCTCGCCATTCGAAATAATCCAAATTCACCGAAGGGTAATTAAATGCAAATGCAAATGAGAGGGGAAAAAAGGAGGGCGCCAGTGAAAGGAGCCGTTTGAAAAGTATGATTAAAGAAATACATCGAGTGTGTTTTTTAAAGTAAAATGAGGATGAGGATGAGGAGGAGGTTCACGTATGACAATCGTTAACGGGGACTAGATGTACCGTGGTCGTGTTGTTGTACGTGAATGTTAATTTTGGCGCGTAAGCCAAAACAACTGTTTAATTCTGATCGGAGGCCAACTCCGATCAGATCAGTAGGAACTATGACCGGGGCCACCTTGTCGTGCGACAAGCAAACCGCGGACGTCTGATCACGTTCGTGTTCAGTTTGCCCGCAAACATTTCAAAGGCTTGATGTACATGTGCGTTCCTTTTACCTTTGGCCAGGGCTTTAATTACCCACCTGAGGCCGGGTACGCGCTGGACCCCAAGAGTGGATTGCGCTACTACATGCTCGAGACCCACTACACCAATCCGCAACGAGACGCCTTCATTACGGACAATTCCGGGCTTCGTTTGCTCTACACCGATCGAGTGCGGACTCACGACGCTGGCATTCTGAGCATCGGCATCGACCCTAATTGGCGGCACATTATTCCACCGGGTCAACCGGAAGTCGTGTCCGAGGGTCACTGTATCTCGCAGTGCACCGGCCAAACCGTGCCGAACAATGGCATTAACATGTTCGCCGTCATCATGCATACTCATCAGCTGGGGAGGAAAGTCAGGCTACGTCAGATACGCGACGGCACCGAGATGCCACCGATCGTCTCGGACTCCAGCTACGATCCTAATTATCAGGAGTATCGCAGGTTGCAGCGCCCCGTCAAGATTTATCCAGTAAGTTAATCGCGCCGTGGCGCATTTGCGACGCGACAACCATAATTAAATTTCTTACGTAAGGTTTAACTAAACTGAACGTGAACTAACAAAAATGAAATTGTCCGGACAGCGGCAGCGTTCGGGTAATTAAGTCGTAGTCGCTGCTTCTGTCCCATTTTTGTTCGGTTAGATGCTTTTCAACTCTCGGTGGTGGTACAATTATCTACGATCGTTTGATCGTTTAATAGATGGTTAGAGGTGACAATCTAAATATACATGCATGCCGTTAGCTGATAATTGCTTCAATCATTGGTTTCTTCCGTCCCGTTAAAAGAAGCAGACGTATATTTTTACTTTAACCAATTATTTCAGGATCATGTGCTTTTATTAAGAGTAATGATCGATTGGATGAGCCACCGTTACAATCTAACAGTCGCTACAAATTCTCAACAAATTAACAATATATATTTAACTCCTCAGTAGAACAAGACCCTACTTGTTCCAAATAAATTGCATTACTTGTTTCAGCAGTAATCTCTCTTTAAATATATATACACATAACACAAATTCCAAAGCTGATACAATTCTGCTGCAGCTCCGAATGGACGCTGACAATATTTACCATCGCGTTACGGATACATTTTGATTTTGCTGTAACGCGTGTCTACGAATATTGTCCAGCGATTGATGATAAAATTTGTTGCTGAATGAAAATGTTCGAACATGGCACAGCAACTTATTTTTCGTAATTCAAAAGACAAAGATTTCAATATAATAATGTTTTCTGATATTATTTTGCGCACATTAGCTTTGCATGTATAAATACATATCAAGCGATACGTCGATTGTAATCAACTTGAAAAGAGATTATATCAGAATTTTGTAACATTCCCCTTCAAATACCATAATTCTATTTACAGGAAGACCATTTGATAGCCGAGTGCACTTACTCATCCGAAACTCGGAAGACGATCACGTTAGGAGGATTAGCTACGAGAGAAGAAACTTGTTTGGTGTCAGCGCTGTATTATCCCCGCATTGACCTGTCTCTTTGCTACTCTTTACCATCTTTGCCAACAGTATTACACAGCCTGGGAATCGAGAAACTCGTCGAGTACGTATTACAAGTATTTCATTTACTTTGACAGAAAATCACTGCCAACCACCATTTTCGACGCTCCACTTTCGACTGATCAGCAAACTCTAAAATCACCTTTCGCGGATTCACTTTTCATTCTCAAGATTTACACTTTCTCTAAACTCGAAACAATTCGGTGCAAACGAACTAATCGACTGTGCGAATTGTCTTGTTGCAGAAACTCGAATCCAGTGAAGATTCAGGAGCCTCCGGAACTAAAAGACATGACTCTGGAAGACCGACTGATGACTTACGATTGGAAGTCAAATTTCCACAAGTTCCAAGAAGCCACTCATCTTGGCAGCTTCAAACCGCTGTGTTCAAACAGCAAGGGTTTGTCATTGCCGGAGACAAAGTCCACGATGGAAAGCCATTATCCGCGTATTCTGAACGCGTACCACGAGGCGAAACCACCGTGTTCGCGTAAACCATTGAGGAACAAATTGTCGATGATGTTAAGTGAGGACGGGGACATCAGGGCGCCAGTGGACCCAGAAAGTGACGAGGCCAATGCCGTCGAACGCGGGCAGTTAGTGCGAAACAAAGTGTCGCGAAGCAGTGAAGGCCCAGTGGCGGGGAGTTCCGGGGCGAGGGCGGCCTCGGTGGCCCTCTTCGTGTCCATAATCGTCACAGCTTTCAATTGCAGGTGAATAAAGCTCGACAATTAAAAGAACTATCACGATTCCATCTGAGCGCGAGGGACGCGCCGCACACAACACTAATACACAGATACAAAGAGACAGATACACGCTTACGTAAGTATACACGTAAGTTCCGGGTGCTGGGCGGCGTTCTACGGTCTTTTGTTCGAGACGCGGGATACTTTGCCGCCGCAGCATTCCTGTTCGTTTGTGCACAGTCACGACACAGATTTCTGTGTTTCTTTGACGACTTTTTGCATTCTTTTCATTGCGTCGGGCCGCAGCATTCCGCGAATCTCCTATCCATACCCCCCCCCCCCGGACCCCAAATCCCACTCCGCGATGGAAAGTGGTTAGTCCCAAAAAAAGCGACCGAGGAAGCGAGACCCCTTGCGAAGAGCCAAGGGAATTTTAGCAGGCTGTTTATTTGCCGCGCGGGAGTTCTTCGGCGATGGCAGAGCTTCGTCCCCGCGCGCACGCGTTCGTTGTACATTTTGTTAATCGAATTTTCGGGATGCGGCGTACGAATATAATCGCTGGTTGACTCGCGTGTCGTGGATTCGACGCGTGACGGTAAACAGAGTTTCATTTTGACAATCATTTTGTCCGTATCATCGTTCGTTATTGCGAGATACGCCGGCTGAATGTTATCATTGCTCCTCAAACAGATAATACACGCGCCGGTCACGACACCACGACTCGAACAACGATTGTATCTCACTTTTGTGTATAATTCTGTACAGTTTTTATTCTACGATCGCGTACACTTCGCGTCGTGTATTTTGTTTGTTTGCAATTGTCGCAATTGCCACGTTGAGAGAAAAAAAAAAAAAAGCGATTAATTTATTTCTTATGATTAAGGACCTTCTGTAAAGAAATGTCACGATTATTGTTGATGCTTTGTCGTTATACACGCGAAAAGTTTTTTGTAGATATTGTTGCATGATTGTTCGTTGATGTGACAGATTGCATAATTTACTTTTGAATTCGACGTCGCGCGGAACGTCGAAACTTTCAATTAACTCTTGTTTTGACCTACGACACGATGACTGATATCGTTTCCTTGACATTCGTTAGCATTCGGTTCGCTTTTATACAGTTCAAATGTGATACTAGGTAAATACAAATGTCAGTTCCTTTATTATGTTCATCAAAGAAGAGGTAATTGAAAGTGACCACTGTTAATGTTTCGGCGTCTGATTCTTTGCACCAACGGAACACCGATTGGCACCCGACAATTATATTTTTCAGCCGTTGTTTTCTTTCTTTCCTACAAGTCCTTCAAAGGACCCCTCGAGTAATGACCCCCCGACAACTCTTCTATAATTTTGTAAATATTTGTAACGTTAATAAAGGGGTTTCAAGGAACCTTGGGTTGGATGGGCACTTGACTTAGGAATTGATAAAATGTGAGCTGGGTCATTCCTTGAGTTGGTCCACTTACTGTCCCATGATGAGCTTACTTGCTTCGAAATTTACTTCGAGGAACGAACCTGAGTTTCAGTCGAACAGAAAACGAAAAAAGAAAAAAAGAAAACCTGGCCATTGATCTTTCGATGTGAATAGAGCGATTTGGATCCGTGTCGCGTTGCCCTCTACACTTTTAGGGATTAGAATTTAATAGCCGATTCATAGATATTAAACATGCCGTAGTTATATTTTAATATTTGATACAATTGTTCGTAAATGTAATAGTGCATATGTGTACATGTAGCACAGTAGGCCAGTCGAACGACTATGTCCAAAGACAAAATCGAAAAAAAAAAAAAAGAAAAAAATCCAAAACAAAAAGAGAAAACAAAAGGATAATATTCTTGGCCAACACACGTCCAAAGTACCAGTCGAGGGCATGTTAATAGAGAGCACGAGTGCCAACGTTGCTTCACGAAATCAATATTTTCGAGTGGGAAGCCACACCATATCAGTTGCGCGATGAAATCTCACCCGAACCCTCAATAGCACAATCATCCAGTTGCGTGACCCTTCCTCATTGAGCGACGACGGATGTTATTCCATTCAGTGCGTATCTCCTTTAAGTTAATTTGCGTTCTCGAAGTTGAGATCGAAGACTGCCGTAATCGTCATCAGCTTTAAGTTTCTTTATTCGCTGTAGCTTCACTCGGTGTCAATAAGGGTTCGAGCAATTGCTAAATGGGGATTGGAATATTCGGCAGGCCGAGTTCTGTCGGTGATATGATCAGAACAATCACTAAAGTGTCACGTTTAAATGTCACTTTCAAAATAAAGGTTTACAAATTAAGTGAATCTAACGATTGCGATAGAATCCAGTATTTGCTTCAGGACATATCTTCCTTTATTTAAGTGCAATACCAATTTATTAGTTTTTTTTTTTGTCTTTTACTCTATACAAAAAAAAAAAAAAAATAAAAATAAAGATGTACAATATACCGTTAAAGACACCGTTTGATTTCATTTGAATTTCGATACAGCTTCGTTCTTTTCGTGCCATGTATGAATAAATAAACAATATGAAAAATCGTGTAGCATAAACAATGCATAACGTCTGTTCCTGAGGAGATACTGTTCCTGAAAAAAGCAAAAACCGAGGGTTCTATTAGTTTCCTCGTCTCGCGGTATTTTCAGCAAACGGTCTCGAGAGTTTAAAGCACGCATATGGTATCGCATTAACGAAAATCAAGCTTTTTGAAGAGTTCTTTTGAACATCCGTTCTGAGTAACGCATTTTGTTGTGCAGTTTAAATAGCTTTCAAAGCCGAACTTCCCGCGCTGCGTGGTTCATCCGGACAGACTGACGGGGTTCGAAAATGAACATTTTTAAAAAAACATATCACTTGAATAATTTTCAGCTGACAGACAGAATTTCATAAAAACGTACTCGACATTTTCTAACAAAATTAAATGAATCTGTTTGATATGTCGGATGAGCCTGTGCAGAACTTTTCATGATTATGATAATTGTTATTTTATTATTTTTTTTTTTTTATGCACGTATAAGATTATTGTTATGGCGTTTAAAAAATGCATAAACGTATACATTTAGAAATAATTTTCTGTTTCTATCAGTTTCACTGAACTGCTGTTAAGACAATATTGTCGTTAAAGTCATTGTTGGAATA
>JABFQA010000502.1:0-19478 GCA_022817065.1 Probaryconus sp. ZL-2020 | reverse complement strand
AAAAAAAAAAAACAAGGAAATCGAAGGATTTTCAAACGAGGAAAAAGAATTCTTGCGCCAAGAATTTTTTTTCCTGAATAAAATATATTAAAATAAAATAGAAATAACTTATGTTGTGTAATAGAGTTTGAAATTTGACTTTGACGTTGTGGAAGTTGATAGAGGGTCTTGTTTCGTCACGGAGCTTCCGCTCATGTTACAACACGGTCGGCGAATAATAGTTTGTAGATTTTTGACTTATGTACCTAGACGCCCATTGCCCACCTTATTATCTCTTTCATCAATAATACAAATTCCCGAACCTCCCCCTCAATGCTTCTGAATGTTGCCTGCACATACTAATGTTTAGCTTACACATGTACATTTCCTGCTTGTTTTGTACAGTATTAAGATGGAGCTGGAGAAAATTGTATCTGAGAAATCCGAGGTGCAACGCCACTACATTATGGTGAGTCCAAATAAAGCTTATCTTTCTATCTATTTCAATGCAAATTATAGTTTGATTTTATAATAAAATGTTTGCAAAAAGATTGCATAAATATAAACTTTGATTAATCAAGAAGAAAAATTCACAAAATAATTTTTGAAATGCAGTAAATGAATGGAACACATATCATCTATAATTGGCATTATCAGTACATTCTATTTACGAATAATTATCAGCAAACTTATGAGTACTGTATTAAGAATATTCTTATAAATCGGACGTACTTTTACCATGGTAGTATTTTTTTTATGACTAATGTGATTAGTCAAAAATATTAACAATCTAACAGTCCTTAGTTTCAATATTCATTAGCTTTGGATACAGTGTTTTAGACGGGAATGAATATTTGTATCTGTTTGGGTTCTCTGACTTGTGTTTAATCAGTCAGCGTCATCTGATTTCACACGTCATAATGTTTATATTACGAGGCACGTTATTTCGAACGAACTTTTTTACACGAGACGAGAAAAGAACATTTCCTTCTCTCAGCGAGATAACTTCGGGAAATAATAATATTGAAACGATAATATTTACCGAGCTAAATAATTTGTATTTAAGAAATATAAACAACTTTTAAGAAATCATTTTTAATTATTTTCTTATCAAACACATGTCAAGATATTTATTTAACGAACAAACGTCTTTTTTAATAATCAAACGAAAAGTCGTTGAAAAATGTATATTGAAATTGCGAAAATACTTTTATTATTAGCTTATTTGCAATTAATTCCGAGTTATAACAGGATTATTGAAATGTTTATATCCGAGATTTAAAATAGATCCGATTTCGCATTTCCCATTGAAGAAACACTCTCTCGAGCAAACGCGACAAACAATTTCCACTTGATCCAATCTGAAAGTTGGCTAAAACAATTTTCAAGACGTAACGCTCGTGAAAAGTTGTATTGCGCCAGCTCAACGCAAAGATCAAGACCGCAATTGGATCAAGCAAATTGAATTAATGAACGCAGCACATGTTCCCATTTCAATTACAGCAGAGAAGAGAGAAGCTTCGCGCAATCAATCCAAGCTCAAACCTTTCAACGACGCTCTTATTCGCCCGGATCAACATATTTTAACTCGGATAATGAATTCTTAGATTTTATAAAAATTATTGCACAACGCCCTTCCACGCTTCACGACCGCATAGATCTTCATTATATCGCGCTCAGCGAGTTACGTCTTTATACGAACCGTGACACACGAGACTTGTCCGTGGTTTCTCATTGGGGTCGTAAGGTCATTTTGAATTTACGCGCGTCACGGCACACGGGTGTCGGGGCCCGCTTTGGGCCCAACGCGCCAGCCATTATCATCCCATCTCTCTCGCTTCTTCACCGAGAGATCTCTTCCTCCCTTCGACCCGCCCTCCTCCCTTTTGCTCAGCACCTGTCTCGCTTTTCACGTCGATTATTTAATGCCAGCGCCACAACCGGTGTCGAGATCCTGTCAAGCGATAATTCTTCTTATCGCGATGATATTAAGAAACATGTAATACCTCGCCTTGTCGAAGGAAGTCGACGAAATAATTCATTTTTCGTATTAACCGTTCTTTTTTATCTTACTTTTGTTGCGTGTCTCTTTGTACAAAGCACGATAACATGCTTGTAATGTGATTTCAAGTTTTTTTTTTTTGTTTCTTCTTCTTTTATTTCGTTTTTTGTGTGTGATTTTTTTATCCGGACCGGGAGGATCACTTTTTTGAACGGCTACATTGAAAACCTTTTTTTACAGAGAATGTCATTAATTTTCGATGCTGGGTCGCTTTTTTTTATTTTTCCTTTTTTTTTTTTATTTTCTTTGTGCAACAACCTCGTGCTCATCTTTATTAAGTTGTTCGACTTCCTTACTTTTTTGTTCTGGTTATTTGCAAAACGTTTTGTGCAAATTTATACTTGCTCGAAGGATTACAAGTAATGATCGAATATGAAAGTTTATAATGTAATATTAAGTTATTAACGAAACAATGTTTATCTGTCATTAATCTAATAATTCAATTACCTTGTAAATGATCGAACATTCGTTGATCTTGTAATCTATGGAAATCGAGCATTCATAAGAAACATTTCTTATTTTCTTATCATCAAAAATACCTTCATTCTGAAGTAAACCTCGGGGGATTTAACAAAGTGTCATGAAGTTGATAAATATTGCCGAATACAAGACTCTGTCTTCTTTCAGTGATAGATAAGGAAATGCTCGGAGGTTCAACGAACGTCAAGGTATTACAATTGACTGGTGGGCTTTGATGGAACAGTACGTCTTTGTCTGGTCATACATTTTTTTTTTTTTGTATCGTGCATCGTGGATGGCTGGTTCCGCTAAGAGACGAATAGCATATCATTAACTGCATGAAAGAGAAACGACCCGAGAATGTATGCGACAAGAGCTCAATCTGCATCCTCGTCGGTGATCGATTGCGAATCGCTGATGACTCGGTGCACCATGTTGACACATGTATCGCATTCAAATACATGTATTTTCCTACAAAAACTCTTGCAATGTAAATACAAAACTGCAAAACGACGCACGAGATTAACAGTGCAGATAACTGTGCCGTGCAGATATTGCTTTTTGCACATTTCGCATTGACAAATGTATATATCCGCGCATACGTCATCTGTTCTTAAAATTTAATTTTTGGGTTTCAAGAAAAAAAATGTTTGACAATTATTTCAAAATGGTTTTGAATAATTCTTATTTGAATAATAGATATCAAAATAAATTCTTCAATTCCTTATATACGAGATAAAAATATTCAAAATATTATATCAACACACAGTAATAAGCACAATGAAATAGAATTTGGTGAAGATATTAAATGATGAAAATCTGTCCAAGGTGTATCGAATATCTTTTCCGTTCGATTTTGCTTGCTCTCGTAAATTCGTACAAGAAACCAATGGAAATAACATTTCCATCGGGTTTTCTCTGGAGATCTTTTTACGCGGTGGCTTGTATAGCTGTATCCAACGGAAGAAACGAGTGTGGCAGGCTAAATGGACAAGCATCTCCTTTCGGTCTCGCGAACGTTTCCGCGCAGTTTGACCCTATTCGGAACATTTACCTTCTCTTCTTCCTCTTTCGCCTCGTCTTCTTTGTGGCTTTCATGTTTTCCTCCTAAAGCATCCCTTTTCCTCTCTAGAGCTCGTCGTTACTTCAATCGCCTCTTTTTCCTCTTCCACATTTATAACGTAATCCGTTTCCATCAACCACTTTTCATACTCTGTATCGTCTTCATCTTTCACCCTGAATTTACCGATACTCATTCCAACTGATATTGGCAGAATATCGACTGCCAAGTATTGGCAAATAATGTTGTTGGCGTTATGATTGATTGTTATTTAAAGATTTACCGAGTGCTTTTTAATAATTTGGATTTATATTTATTTCACTTATAATTTGGATCACTTTATTATAGAAAATAAAAAATTAATTTGAAAAAATAAAAAAACAAAATAGACTCGAAATATTTTTTGTGCTCTCTTTGTGGATCTTCAATTTTACAACAAAACTGAAATTCAAAACAAATGATTCTAGATAATATGAGATTGCGCGCTATTACGGGTTTTATGTGTCGTGTTTTTTCCCGACCAGTTCTTAAATTATAAAATTGAGTATCCAGGAGCACTAAAACCAGGATAATTCATGGAAAAAAGTAGCATTACATTCGAGCGTCATAAATACCATTTAGGGATAATAAATGTTCGAAAACGGCACGCGAATTGGCAAGACTGCCGCGAAAAATGCGCCTCTCTGACAAACGAAATGGCGGCTGCTCCTTTCGACGATCTGTGCGTGCAGTCGTAAAACTTGACGAGCTCGACAATTACATGAAAGGACCGTAAAAGCGTAATGCCCCGTGGAGTCGTTCCTCCGCGAACGAGACACGCGCGTCTTACGATATACTCTTTGTCGACTACAAAACAAATCTCCTTTACATTCGAGGAGAAATGATAAACGCGAGAAAAGTATTCAGACACTCTTGACAATGTGAAGCCAGCTTTTTTTTTTATATATCCCACACAGTGTCGTTCGCGCAGAAGTAAAAACGTGTTTTATTGCCTTGATAAAGATTTGGCGCGATTTTGTTTTCGGTGTTGAGAAATGGCAGGAAATATATTCAGAATGACACTCTAAAGGAGTTTTATTTACTCATATTATTCGCAAATTATTTTCTTTTTAAACGGATCAATTGTATCTGGGATAAGATCTCTGAACAATTTCTTGTAAGAAATTTCTCCGCAAGAAACACGTTTTTTTTTTTTTCGAATTTATTGCTCTTTTATTACAGTTAATGGTTCATTTCAATCAAATGCAAATTTACCTTTGCAAAAACGCTGCAAAAAATTATAAACAATACTTCAGCTACGGTTTATTGAAAAATATCGAAACCGCGTTCTCCAAATTAGACGATCCGATGATTATCAGCTCAATAACATAAATTCACGCTCGAGCGAAAATCATGAAAATATAAAATGCTCGTTGCGCCGGATGATTATTTCAATGTAACCGCATGAGCATAAAGAAAATAAAATTGAAATCAATTCGACGCGTTTTATTTGATTATAAGCGAAAAAGCGAATCTGCAAATTTTCGTAATCAGCCGAGCAATCATTCGACGAGGGTGGAAATGCTCTTGAAATGTTCAGTTAAACGCGAATTAATGACGGCTCGTTTGCAACGTTATGCGATACTTAAGTGCCTCGTGCATTCGCATAAGGATGAACCGTGAATTGCGCATTGAATTTCTTTCCGCGCAATGGCACGGAAGAAAATACCAAAAGCATTGCCTTTTACATTTCCCGAACGTTTCAATGCATTCGGATGCGCGCAATAAAAAGTCCAGTTTAATTAGTTCGCATTTTCTGTAAGCATTGATCGATATTCAATTTCAGCGCTCGCCCGCAAAGGAACCTATATATAAAATTATTTTGAAATTCAACAATTTCAAGAAGGATTCTCAATAAGTATATTATGAGGTATTAAATTTCATCCGCGTCCGTGATTAACATATCGACTACGAAGGATTTCAAACTTGGCTACAAAGTCGTTCGAGCTCATTTTGATACGTTTCTGAATGATGGGATGCAGATGTGCCATGTCATTGATTTTATTTCTCTACATTTCGTTGCGTTTGTCTGTCCTTTTTTTTTTTTTTACTGAAGATGAAAATAGGAAATAAAAAAAAACTTGGCCAACGGAAATCGAGGAAGAAATTTGAAAGTGTGTTGTTGCCTCGTGTGTGTATGTATATGAAAACAGCATGGATGCATTTCCAGCAGTCTGAATTTGTGCATTCATAAAAACATATTGAAGACATCTGCTCACGTTTCGCATTACGTCTATTAAATTCTTTCGTGGATATATAAATGAATGAAGAGCATTCGTAAAACTGGCTTCATTATGAAAGGTTGCTCGAGCTTTATTACGAGACTGAAGGGTCTGAAAATTAGGATTTATTTTCGCCTAATTTTTTTTTTTCTAAAGTTAATTTTTCTAATTTTTGCAAAATAATTTAAAGAAATTGAAATATAAATATGATTATATACTGTGAAAATGTAATGAACAATAAATGATACGTAGCTAGGAATTAAAGGTAATAGTTACAGGTATTAATTTGCTCGAGCTGAACATGAAGGTACAAAGGAAATATTTCCATCGTTCCGCGTATCTGGTGATATCATCACCCTCGTGGAATATCTTTGATAGTGTAAATAATTACAATATTAAAAGCAGCGCCAATAAAAGCTTTGTAATTGGATGCGGGATTTTGCGAATTCGATACATAATACAAAATCGCGAGGGTCGATAATCATCGCGTAAAGCGGAGCCTCGAAGAGAGTCCATTAGTAACGCGGTTTCTGATTACGAGGGAGATATCGGCGCGATCTCTATCACCTCCGGCGGGCTCGAAGGCCAACCGAGAACCGGTCAAAGCGAAACACTCCTGCCTGCAACAAAAGGAAATCCCTTCCCATCGTCCCTAGCAACAAACTAGTCGTCTTTATTCCACGCCAATTTAAGTCCCAGTCTCCTTCTCTTAGAACGAGAAGAGACGAGAAGAGAATATTCCGAGTTATTTGCATGATAATTCGCGCTACTTAACGGACGCGCCGAGGGTTAGAACGGCGCAAAGTTTCCTCCTCCTTAATGATCTCGAAAATTCCCAACCACGGCACTTCGGCGCTCGAGCTTTGTATATTTTGGTAATCAGTATAATTTTCGTGTTTAAGTTGCAATGAAAATTTCCCATTACCCCGTTTGATACGCACAGGATAAATTATGGTCACCAGTTTCTCGTCAGCATAATTTCTGTTAACTCTTCTTCTCTCGAGTTAAATATTTTTATCCGGGAATGCTGTTCGTTGCAAAATTTTGTTTGGAAAGTATCAAGTATTCTTGCGTCAGGTTTCAAGTTATTCTCACTGAATTCAAATTCAGATAATCATCTTTATAAATAATTACCATTGAAACAGTTTCGATATAATTTTTTGTTACCTTTAATTTAAAATCGATTATAGAATCTCCAAAACCCCCTAAAAAGGATTTTCATAAAAGACTGTGAAAAACAAACATTTACTTAACCGTCCTGAAACAATTAACGAAATCTCGATGCTACATTATTAAAGCGACGCTCTTGGAAAGAAAATAAACGACTGAAACAAAAAGTATAACAAAAAGAAGAAGAAGAAAAAAAAAAAAAGAAGAAAGAAAAAAAGAAAAATGTACCGGGGGTATGAAATAAACGCAGATGGGCTCGCTCCCATTTGCAGTAGTTGTTAAACGACGCTCAAAACTGCATTCCGCGTTTAACGTAATTTCACATGGGAGTTGCAGGAGGGTCCTTCGCGAGTGACCGAGTTAATGGAACTGGTTTCAACTGCTTTCGTTGGAACGCGCACGTATTGGAATAACGTTTTCGGGCCGCGCGAGTAATTAAGATTCTGCCTCGTAGCTGGCAGAGGGGAGTCCATTAATTAAAGGCCAATTACACGGCCGAGTCGACTCGCCTCACCTCCACTTGGAATCTAGGGTCGGCTTTGCTCTCTTTCTTTTCATCCTCCATCTTCATCCTCGTCTTCTTATAAGTTCTTTTTTTTTTTTTTTCTCCTTTTTTTCCTTTTTTGCTTACCTCGAGAAACGAGAAAGTTCTCGCCGCGAGATGGCTCCTCGTTTGGATCGTTCGATAGTTACGTAACTGCTTTATTTGCTCGGTGTTTAATTAACGAGCGGCTCGTTTGACTCCGACGCCTTTTCCACGTTGATTCACGACCGTTTCACGTGTATTATGTCCACTGTCTGATGTACTGGGCTCTCGAGCCAATACTATCATTTATTTAATTGCTCTTGTAACCGTCGAATAACGTGTATTATTATCGGCATTAGCCACATGAATGCGTATCGTTATTACGCGATGGTCAGCCAAGGATTGATCAACGCACGTTCTCTCTTTCTCTCTCTCTCTCTCTCGCTCTCTCCCACTCTCTCTCGGACAAACGTAACGTTATGAATAATGTTTACCGGTCCGTCCAAGTATCTATACGGATTAGGCTCCGGATTTAGGACGCTGCAATTTACTGTTCCATCTATCGCACCATGTCATTTGAATATCAATTCTCTTTGGAATTTGTACGTGAATTGAAAAGATTTTTCACACGCAGAAATAAATTCGTAAAAAAATTTTGCCATACTTGATAATAAATATGCCCCAATGTTGTTTTTGTAACTGCGTTACCATAAAGTATGGTAATTTTTTTACGAATTTATTTCTGCGTGCACGTTTGTTCGTTATCGTGTCTCACTTAACCTTTTGGCTGTTGAGTATAAAACAAATGAATTGAAAATGATTTATTAATATAAAAACAAAAAGTACTTTATTGGTTCGAAAATATATTGAAAAGAGGTTAATGAATACCTGTTAAAATTAATAAGAAGATTTTATGAGTTCGCATTGACCTGCAAAAAAAAAAAATACCGCTTATAATAATAGCTGAAATGATTTTGTGGAATGAGTTAAGTTATTACTGTAAAAAGCTGGAAAGCTCGAAGAATAAAGACATCGCGCGACCAACGACTATTTTTACAAATTGTGTCATCGTTCGGAATGCGCAGAAATAAAATATCAGTCGTTAACTTCAATATAATTGAGTTAATAATAGAAATCTTTGCAAGTTTTCTAACAAAACAACCCATTGAATTCTTGCCAAGTGCTTTCTTTGTAAATGTGTATTCAATGATGGATAAATAAATAACAAGAGCACAGCGTTACATTGTAAAAGAAAAGGAAGTATGGAAAGGAAAGTTTGTAAATTTCCAGTAATTTCGCGACGTTAAAATATATTTAATTATAAACATAATCTTTGCATGATTTTCTTTCTCAGGATTTATATTCTTTTTGTATCGAAATATATATATAATGTATAACATAAAATAAAATAACTGGTAGAAAGTTTTTGCAAATAATGCGCAAGTATTTGCAATGCTAATAATAACAGTAGCGTTACCAACGTACCTTTATTTCCGACTCAACAATTATTCGTTGTTTGTAAATGTGACAAATTCGCGTGCATTTCTGTTAGTATTTTTTTTACATTCCTTTTTTTTTTTTAATATTACATTCCACGCCAAAGATAAAGTTATATAATAAAGTTGCAGGTTCAGAAAATATTCATTAAAGTAAATTTGCATTTTTATTCAACGCTGGTACAATGGCGTATTCGTATCCTCTAATACAATGAAATGATAAACATTGCAAGAACCTGGAAGAGAAATTTGCCGATCTCGAAGACTCGACAGTTCTTTCGACACGTTTCTCGAGCGTAAACTCGCGTTTTTAATTTGCAAGAGTACATAAAAGGAAACGCTTCCACTCTGGTGTATATTCGAGGAATTCCTTTTAGCGGAGCCATTGAATGCAAAGTAGCGCGCAAATAAAACGATTAAATAAATCCAAGCAACTGCAATCATAAATAAAATTGCCAACAACGATATATCGATCGAATAGAGATCATAAACAACTTCCGCTTAATTGAAAACGATCCGACTACTCGCGCTGAGAAAAATCGTTAAAATTGACGCGCGATTACAAAAACCATAAATTATCGGCGCGCTTGGAAATTATGCTTATTCATGCCTACACGTAAATGAGCAATAAAGATTCGTATAAAGCATGAAGCGCGATTCATTTAATTATGTCGTTTTTATTTTAATTTTATTTTTTTTGTTCTTTCCTTTTTTTTTTTTTTTTTTTTTTTGTTCGTTTCACTGCGGTTACGCGTTTACTGCCAACATTGAATAGAAATCGCGAATTTTTAATTTATCGTTGCACTGGGAAACGAAGTCTAAGCTCGCCGGTCCTTTTTCATCCAAAACCCATTCTATCCATAAATGGGCACGCCGGTGAAAAGTTAATAGTCGTAATAAACCTGTTTGGCGTTGGACGACCATTCAATTTCACGCTACTCACTCCGACGATTCCGCGCAAGCTAGTTCCCATTCGACGTAAGCACAATTTTCTTTCCAAACGTTTTATATATATTCCCCCCCGACCCTTCAGCTCCAATGCCTGGCCATACTACAACGCCCCATCCCCACTTCTGGTCTCTCCTCGCAAACAATTTACCGGAAAATACTCTTCGGAACTTTCTCCGTCGCAATTACTAGCTATCGAGATGTGTATTATCGACGTTCTGAGAGCATCTTCAACGAATTATATCCAGCCATTATCGACGTATATATTATTTGTATTCAGGACAAAGTATGACGCTGATTTTAAGCGCTTCGTCAAAATAAAGCCTTTCCTAATCGCTTTAGTAAAATGTTATGTTTTCCAATACGATTTATTTTAGTAATAATAATAATCGAATAGACTTTGAATATTGAAGAATGTGTCGGAACTTCATTTCCTGATCAACTGTTAATTCCAAGACAAATAGCATTGTCAATTTTTATTCGCCGGAGATACGATAATGTTTCGCGCTGAAGAATAGCAAGTCATAAGGTATTCAGCTCGCGCCTTCGTCGTAGATATAGACGGGATTGCGGTAGATTTCGTTGTAAAAATTTCTTGAACCCCGCAGAATCGCTCTACGTATCGGTTCCGGGCTTTACGATCCCGAAGACAGTAAAGAACCGTTCACAACTGCTTCTAGTTTATGGGTCATGACTGCATTTAAAAGTGCACTACTCGTTGTTTTTGTTGGCTCTTTTCTTTTCTTACTTTTTTTTTTCCCCCTTCATTTTATTTTACGCTTTCGTAATTTTTACCGATTCGTGCGACTCTCTTAAAATTATACGCGTTCAATTTTAAACGTTGACTTTTAACCAACAATGATTTGGATTTAGCTAGATCGGAATCAAAAGAATTAGGTAAAAATCAACGTTTGAAATTCACGCACATCTGGAATTTCCGTGGCTCTTTCTTCATTTTATTCTTTTCCTGAACGAACGAATTGCGGCGGCACACACACACACACACACATGCACATACGTCAACGTACACACACGAGGCCATTTATTAACGCAGCTATGGAATCCGTGAATCACTCCAAGTACGCTTGCCTTTTCAATTCGCACAATTTGCAGTCGAATATTCCGATAGCTATTGGCGCGGGTTATCGATTTCCTACGATATTTCCGATGTACCTTTGTACTACGTGCGAGCCTCATTTTCTTGACTAACGTTTTCCAAAGGCCTTTATGTTACGCACGTCAAAGAATGCGCACTGCAAAATTGCACGGCTCGGTTATTGAAAAATTACACCATCGCTTCGATTTTTCACAATACATATTGCAAACCATTTCAACATACAAAACAGTATTTCAATAAAGAAAAATCTACACCAAACTATGAAATACCATTATTTAAACTTTCCTTCGACTCGGGAAGAAATAAAAATCAGAATTCGATTATTCGAATAAATTATGATGCATTGCAGGAAATGAAAGAAATTAATCCAGATTTATTTTATCGTGCAATTATTTTCTCGTAAAAACATTTCATATTTAAACTTGAAATAAGAAATTGAAGAATCTCTTCAACTTTATGTTAATTCGTTGTTCACGATGAAATTTCGATAATGAATTGCTGAGTAAAAACAGAGCTGTTTATACGCTTTTGCGACAGTATGTAATTCCGTATTTAATGTGGAATGAATTATGTGATAGTGAAGTTTGAGCACACCGAAGGTTGGTAGCAATTAGCTAAGTGACTCGACGGAGCAACTCGTAGACAAGATGTAAGAGCGGCGTAACGAGAAACCGGTCTTCTTTATCCCCTTTTGCGCTTTCACTCGCTGTCGTGCATTTATGCACAAAAGAAATTTTTATTCGCCAAGATTAAGCATCCTTATCGCGAAGTAATGAATTGCTATAAAATTAAACCAAAAAGAATACATAACACCTTTCGCATTAAGAAAGAAATTTATTTTAACTTTGACCAGTTTAAGATTTAATCAATTTCAAAAGTACATTATAATAATAAAAAAAAAAAAAATAATAATACAGTACTCATAATTCATAAAAAGAAACACGAACCCGAAAACTTTCACAACTCACAAAATTCGCAAAATTTATGTGTTGTAAACGTTTGTTATTTGCGACTCTTTTGCGTAAGACGAAAATTGTGCAAAAAATACAATGTCCATTGTAAATAATCCGAACATACTTATTGAGAGTGGCTAAACATAAATCAAAATTAAATTTGATGCATCGTTCGTCGTTCAAAAGACCCGTGTACCATTTTGTTTGACATTTGGCAAAGTATTAATATTTGGTCTGGTGCAAAAATAACTGCGCTTTACGAACAGCATCATCGAGGAAGTTGGAACGCATTTGTATTTGTTTAAAGTGCATGCGACGACGATATCTTTCTTCATTAGCACGTCTCGTGAATGATACGTTGCGTAATAGGACGCGCGCGTAGAAACACATTGTCTCTTGTCAGTTTGTCAAAACCAAGTTGCCAGATCCTGGCAAATGAAACTCATTCGTGCGTGACTAATTTTTCTTTGCTTTTCTTTTCACAGTATTACGAGATGTCTTACGGCCTGAACATGGAGATGCATAAACAAGTGAGTACCCAATAAATATTTTATTATATTTAACTGTTAACTCGTGTAACAAATGAATCTCAACACCATTTTGATACAGATTAAAGATCTTCACCGATACTTTAATCAAATATTGCTTTTTAATAAAATGTTCACGAATTTCATTTCTAAAGATTCTTTTCTGAGAAGATTTTTTTTTTTTCTTTTTTTCTTATGGTGTAGATCATTTATCTAGATGATCAAAATCGATTGAAAATTAACATTAGAAATACATCTTTTGTGGGGGAAGAAATCATTGTTTGGTTCTAAAGTCATAGGAATGATGTCCTCTGACCAATAAAAAATATACCTGATTTGTAACTCAAGATGGTCAATTTACGAGGCCATCATAATTCCGGACTGTGTAATGGTCGTGTTATATTTTAGATTCTTATTAGGATCGATTTAACAGCGCAAAGTAAATCTTGGTGATTTATGTGAACGTATAATTGTGATATATATTTTAAAATCGGTACAGCGGTTCATATCGTAGAATGGGAATTGGAATAACGATGTAATGTTTATGGAGCAAGTAATAATTATACAAGAGTTGTGTGTAAATCTACTTAAATTGGACGTAAATGTAATTGTAAATCAAGTATAATCAACGACAGTTTTTCAGTTTCGAATCGTACCTCGGTTAGTTTAAAGTTTTACCTTTTTCACATAAGACACATTTCACGTCACAACTTTTACCTTATACAATTTATAACAAAAGGAATTAGTAGAATCAACCGAAAGTGTAACGCTCAGAATAAAAGGGACAAAAACCACTTAAAATGGCATTTTGCAAAAAATGGTGACAGATTTTTGCAACAGACGCATTAGTTAGTATAGTGTAATTTCCTCGACAAGGTTTTGCGTCGAATAAGATACCAGTTCACTCTCTAATGGCGCCAACCAACCGAGTTTGTTTGTCGAGTAAACAAAGCCGAGCAAACCGTACAGCTTTGCTGGGAGGCAAAACGTTACAGATGCTCAAAAAACTGCAAAGCTGAATGATCTTGCCAAGATAGTGATATCTCCTCGATGTAATTCATGGAATTTGGCATTAAACTTTTGTTTCCTGGATATTCTCCAACCAAAAGAGAAAAACCCTTACAGAATATAATATTTCTTTACAATCAGTCTCATATCAAATTAATTAATATTCATTATCGAATGGTCGACCAAAAACACGCGAACTCAAAAGCCCATCAATTTAAGTTCCCGACCTTAATTAAGTCATCAATTGGAAATTTCTCAATCACAATCATGCAAACGCAGAGTTGAGATGGGTTTACGGGGACATCCATAACAATCGAATTCAATGAAAATGTTTCGTCGGGTCATAAAGCGTTGTTAACGGCGTTCGAAAAAGCGCGATCGCATTTCTCGTCGGGGCATAGATCACTTGGTTATTGCCAATTCCTCGTTCTTTGCATCATGATTGCAATTCGACCGAACCCGTAAATTTCGCGGCGATTTATGCTCGGCGCTTACGGCAAAAGGTGGGGTGTAATTCGTCATAGCGGGACCAGGCATGAATCATCGCCGCTCGCGCGAGCGTCGTCTTTCTCGCGAGCGCGTCCAATCCGATCCTATCGGCTAATTTATGAACGCTTACGTAGGCGCCCCGTTCGCCCGGTAATCGCGCCTTTTGTTTTTTTTTTTTTTGTTTTTTTTTTTTCGCCGCGACTGGCGAGCTTCGATTTACGATTTGTACGGAACGTACGGCCGGACAAAAATATGGGCGAGGGTGGAGCGGTGGTTGCCACGTTGACTGCTAAATATTCAATAAACGCGAGTGCCATTCCCATCACGTAACAAAGGAACGGGGCGAGGGGGGGAACTCCGGGAGATATATGGCGACCAAGGGGGGGTGGAGCCAGGAGGAAAGGAGACGTCGGCGTTACGGAATTGCGGAGGGCCGCAAAAACATAGCCACGATGAATAAAAAGCAAGGGAGAGTCGGCTGTTTATCCCTCCGGATTACCAAGCGCGTTTCGTAATTTGTGCTCTCCGCAAGTGCTGCAAAGAGCCCACTTTCTTCTTCCTGCATTCTTTATGTCCCACCATTTCGGGCTTGATTACTTTATTCGAAATGAAAAGTGGCGACGAAATTTGTTTACAGCGGTTTAAACGCTGACGAATTGTTTATGCGTTTCTTAATTAAGAATGTGCATGCAATTTTTAAATGGTTTCCGATTTTAACGAATTTTCATTTTCAAAAAAATTTCATAAATCATCATGATACGAGAGATGAGCTGGTTTCATCTTCATGAAATGGTCTGATTTTTACAGTTAGACAGATATTTAAATTAGTTATAGTTTTCTGAAGGAAGACTTTTGTCGAACGATTTTTTCTAATATTTCATTTATAAATTCTAATTCAAGAACGTTCCAATTCTTTCACCAGTAAAAATGTTATAAAATAAAACACGGACTTCATGGTTTGATCAAGGAAATCAGATAACCTTATCCCGAAGCAAATTTACATGCCATTTAAATTTCTGCTTTGCAAAAAGGAAAGAACGACGGAGGAAAGAAATAAATCGATAGCTTTGGGATTTGAATGTATCAGTTATCGTTCGTACAGTTTTTATATTTTTGAAACGACAGATTCTCACTGCGTGTTATTTTAACGTCCGGAAGTTTAAACAGAGATGACGATGTATAACAAAGGGACACATAGAAATTCTACTTTCACAACCAGAATACAGATAAGCGACAGATGCTCGAACGTTGCGAAATTTAAATCGCTCGATCGTCACGATAAATAATACACACGCTGCTGTTGCTCTGCCCGGGAAAAAGATCTCGGTAATCTTTAACGTGTACGAACCAGGGGTAAATAGAATCGTGAAATATAGATGCCAGACGAAACTTCAAACAGTATTCTTGATGGAATTTAAAACAATATTTTCGAATAATAACAAAACGTTGAAACGAAATGGTAGTATTAAAAAAAAAAAAAAAAAAAAATAGAATGAAAAAACAAAAATTAAAAGAGAAAGAGGAAAAAAGATTAACGGAAATCCTCCCAGCGCATCTGGGGCTTTTTTTTTATATTAAAATGCATTCAGTTTCTTTTCTGTTTCGAAATTTACAAGTTTTCAAATTTTATTATCCAATAAGGTATTTGGCAAAGTTATGATTAAAGTTTGGCACAAAGTAATTTGCGATAATGTATGGCATTACTAAAAACCGGAAACGGCTCGTTAACAATGAACATTTGAAACTCGATATAAAAAAAAAAAAAAAAATGTATTCACGATATCCCCGACAGGTAAGAAAGAATCGATTGTCTTGAGACGATGATTTGCAAACTGCATAAGTTATAATGCAAACGCATTAACGCAAGCGAGGGCAATAAATGTCCGCGTGCCGCGATTGGACAATATATGTTTATTAGCGGAATATTACGCACAAGCGAACGATTAATTGCGATTGCGGCTCACGAGCGTAGGTGTCGACTGGGCAATGAGAATCGATTGTCCGTCGGAGCGTGACACGCGTATTTATGTTTGCACGGGCGCGCTTTCATTTTACGGATCGTGCGCAAGTGCGAGCGAGAACTGGTGAACCAGCGAACGCTCGTTACCGGCGTCAACGAACGACCAGCGAGTATTTATAACGATATCCTCGTGGCGAGATAAAGCGAGAAACCGAATATAAAGCTTTGACGAATTTATTATGCCATGTCCTTTTTTAAAACACCCCCCCCCCTCCCCCCTCCCGTCCTTTCCTTCTCTTTCTCTCCTTCGTTCGGTGCTCGTTACTCGCGCGACTCTTTCGGCGTTATTGTGTTTGCGCAAAACAACGAGCCCGGAATGACGCAAATTAGTGACTCGCGCGAATTCCGGCAAATGAGATTGCGCGAGACCAGGCGCCAATGGCCGTCCGACTTGTCGTTTTCCTCTGTTTATTTTCGAGTTTTATCAACGCCAGCCCACTATAATGTACGTGACGTTGTTTTGAATTATAATTGCGGACGGCTTTTGAATTGCCGCTTCTGTGCGGAACAATAAACTCACAGGCATTTGCATTTACAAATGCAGAGTGGTGCCGCTGGTACAAAAGTTCTGTTTTTTCGATGCTTGTTATGCGGATCGTTATTATTGACGATTGGCGGCGAGTTACAATCTTTATAGGGAATTTTTGATCATCGTTTAATCAGACCAAAAGTTTTGCAGTGAAACTTTGGGTCATCACTGGAAAATTCAGTCTGTTAAAATCATCAATGCTGACTGCTTTCGTTATAATGAACTTTGTTAATAAACTTTAGTTGATAAAAAAAAAGGGTACGATAAATAAATAAAACGACAAATACTTTAAATAATTAAGGTAATAATTTATGTTACTACGAAATTACTGACTAAGATTTTGATATAAAATGAAAAATTCCTTTTATTCGTCAATCAAAAAAATATTCATCACAGTTGATATGACATTTTTCATTTAATAATAAAGCGTATTCATACCGTGCTTTTTGATTCGATTTTTCTTATCATCGTTCACATTTTCAATTTATTAACATAGAATAATCATAAAAAGTAACGAAATCACGAATTTCGCGCATAAAGATTTGATCGTTTGACGTTAACGGAAAAATTTCGAAAAATATTGCTTGTGAAAATCAAGCGAGCAGCTTGCCAAGTTCTCTTGTAATGGCCGAGGCAAAATCTACAAAAGTAACTTGCGTACTGTCTCATCGATTTTGACGTGGAACATGCATACTTCCTCTTCATGTGAAAAATGAGAAATGTAAATGCGGGATACCGTCAATTGTTCAAATCAAAAGTATTATGTAGAAATATCTTCTTGAAAAATTTATAGTCGTTCTTTTCAATTCAACTTTTTTTTTTTTTTTTTGTAAATTCTGTATTTCATATCACATGTAAAATTTATTTCACAATCAACATTTTCAATCAACATGAATTAACGTCATCAACGAATTATCAAAAACATTCCGAACTTAATAAAAGATATTTTTTTAATGACAAAGTGCCTTATTTTGCCTCACACCGCTGAACGAAAAAGACTGCAAACAAAAAATATAAAACAGGTAGAGAGATGGTATCGTTCACGTAAAAATCTGTCAGTGCTTACGAGGGGATAAAAAATATTTTAAATAGTTTCGTGTAGGACAGAAATAACTTTTGAACGGCGCAGAACAGTGGGATCGAATTGTCAGGGGTATCGGTTTTTTTTGCATGTGCGAATTTTCCGGTCGCACATCTCCACCGTCTGACGCGTCGTTGTTCTCGTGCGTATACTTGTGCAATGAGTTGTTAAACGTGTGTGCGTCAGAAGGCACAGTATTCGAGCGTATATTTAATAACGAATTTCGCGTCCCGGTCAAACTCTGATAGCGATTCATTTCCTTCTCTTTTTCCATTACGTGTCCTTCCTTTTTTTTCGCGCACTCGTTTTATACTCCACGCCCCTTTTTTTTTTTTTTTTTTTTTTGTATCTCACAGCACTGTCTCGTTTTCTCGTATCTTCTGCGCGGTCTCATTAATTACTTCCGTTGATGCGAAATTTTGCATTCGTGTGTTTGCACGTACGCCTACTGCCAGGCGCCAATTCACGTTCGGCAAACATTTATATGCGCCACGTGTTGTTCGTCATTTGATACGACCTATGGTATTTTAAACATTTGCGTTAAATTGTAATTTCGATGTATCGGAGCTGAGCCTCCTCTTTTTGTTGCCAGCTAATTTCATGACGGCAACTTTGTTGAAATGATTCGTGCAATTATGAGATACGGGTTATTACAGGGATGGACAAATTGCATGCACACGTAAGCTCGCCTCAATTGTGATTTAATTACCTTCTGCAAAAAGTTGTCGTATCTTTCGTTACTTTTTTATGGTCTGCAGTTTATATATTTATCTACATTAAATAAAAATAACTCTTTAATCATCGGAGAATGTAATTTTCAAAATTGTTTTCAGCAAATATAATCATTTTGAATATTTTGAATAACATTTTCTTCCTCCATTTTACGAGAAAAATTATCTTTATGTCTGCAAACGAAATTTTCTGGTGAAACAATTGAGAATGAAAATTTGTATTTTTGCACGACACCGGTACGTTCATTATTTATTTACCGTTTTAACGAGAACGCCTTAAAAAAAATCAATGGATTTTGCACGGGCGTGCTCTTTGCCGATAATAGCGATTCGCAGGATCGAAAATTGTTGAACTGATCTTCCTCCTCTCCTCTATTCGTCTAAGCGGGCGCCCCCCGCTTTGAAATTAACGACGGAATTGGAGATTCGCGCTGGACGCTCGTGATTTATTTGCAGATCTCGGCTTGGATTTAACGAACTTTCTTTTTGTTCGGCGTTTTACACGTCTGTTAATTCCGTTTTGGTTCGGTGCATTTTGTTGATTTTGTTTAACGAACCAATTTTTCGACCGTTCTTTGTCGGCGGCGGTAATTTAATATCAGGCAAATAAAATCGCACACAACCTTTTGCGCACAATGTTGCCAGCAATTTTACAATATATTCGCGGGCAAACCGATGGATAGCCGATGCCGATTTTTATTTATCCGTTTCGATGGTCAAATCAAATTACAGCGTGAACGAAATCTGCAAAATTTGACGCATCAAGTTATATGCAACAACGAGGACCCACCGCAAATATTTAACGCGAGTTAGAGTTCCATTGACCTGAAAAATTATGTACATCTGAGTGCGCCCGACTATGCCGTATAATTCAATATACTTGTGAGTTTTTTTTTGCCAGAGTCAAATACACCGTTGCGTGCGCTTGATACCCGATGTAATTTCCCTATCGCGCGATATAATTTGTTTCCATTTATATCGCATTTGAGCTTTTATCGGGTTCATTAATTCGACAAATTTTGCAACGACGCGGTTTTTTTTTTTCGTGAGCGTTATTTTTTT
>JABFQA010000501.1:0-19495 GCA_022817065.1 Probaryconus sp. ZL-2020 | reverse complement strand
TATAAATGAAAGTTACTTGTAAAAATAATTGGTAAACATTCAATAAACAATATCAACTATATCTTTTTATAAATCTAATGAAATCATGTTAAAGAATCAATTTCATTTTAAGGAAATACGCAATAGAAAAATGTTTGTCAAAACAACGATTTTCGGCCAATTTTAGGTGGACTGTCCCCTTAATGTTGAACGTTTTCCCCAATATATATAAAATTAATGTAGATCCTCTTAAATTTCCAAATAATAAAAATCCATTATTGTATTATTTTGCTTTTAAATTTGCCGCTAACAATCTATGACGTACTAATTCACCTAGCTTAAATTTCAGAAGTATTAACTAATTTTACTATCATACCATTTCTTCCTGTGGCGCTCTAGAGTGAAAAAACTTTAGCTCAACTGATTCATATGAGAGTTTACAAACCCTGTTCTTCAGCACCATGGAGCATATAACAGATCCAGTCTTGATAAAACATTATGAGCCGCTGCCAGACAAGGCATTCGAGGAATTTTTGGAAATAGAGCGTGGGACACGAGCACGATTCCAACGTAGGCAACTGAAGAAACAAAGGAATTATGAAAACCTGGGTCATTGGTTTCATTACATACTCGTTTGGAATATCATTTCTCACATGAGGATTTTGCGTTTGCTAAACCGTAGTCAATTGGATTACTTGTCATTATAAAATTTGTTATAAACTTGTGCTACTTTTGTAATCTTTGTTAAATAGCATAAAGTATCTTTATGCAATTTAATTAATCAAAATGTTTTTGAAATAAAATGTTGCGAGCATTTGATTTAATTTGGATGCATTTGTAATTCCTTATACCTTCTTTATGTACACTTAATATGTTTTGATGCGAATGTGTACAAATTATAAGTGCAGGAATCTTGCGCTTATAGTAGTTTCATAATTCATTCTCTGGATCAGTTCCTTTTTGACAGTCATACGTGCTTTTCCGTAGTGGTTCTTTGTCAATATGGAAAATCTTGACTGCCTTGATTTGGGTTTGGATGTGGAGTATGACGAGTCCTGGGACCTTGATCTCCCATATGATCCAGCCAACCCTGATTTGGATTATTTACTAGAAAGGCCAAGTTTCGAAATCCCTAGACAGGAATATATTCCAATGCCGCTCAATTAGTTACCTCCGATCAATGACGGGGTCACTACGCTCCCTGAGGATGAGCTATTGGACTTCGTTACCCTCTTAACCCTGGAGGAAAAAACTGATGTAATTTTTTTTCTTTCTTTTTTTTCGAAAGAGTATCCCTTTAATGAATCCTTTTTGACATGAAATGAGAATCGTCAAACATAGATTTTTGTTCACTTGATTCTTTATAGTTTGGTGCTCTGGAATCCAAAACCAAGAAACTTCAAATACTTCTTCCCCCGAAACGCCTGCTCTTCCCATGGATCTCCAAACAGAGTTCGCAAGGAAGAGTTTTGAGGAAGACATCTTTTGGGATCCCACCGCTTGCGAGGTGGAGATGAGATCTACCACCATTACGGTTCGGGCCTTTGGTGTCCATATATGGGTTCCGCGTAAAGCCAAGGAACAATACCGCCTATGGAAAAATTGGTCACCCGTGGGAAAAATAGTTCTGCGCTGGGATACGAAAAAGCGTCTCAAAACTGCCAAATTAATTAAAAAAAAAATGTGTGAAAAATTGATTTCCAATAAATATATATAAAATTAATGTAGAACCTCTCAAATTTCCAAATAATAAAAATCCATTATTGCATTATTTTGCTTTTAAATTTGCCGCTAACAATCTATGACGTACTAATTCACCTAGCTTAAATTTCAGAAGCATTAATTAATTTTACTATCATACCGTTTCTTCCAGTGGCGCTGTAGAGCGAAAAAATTTTAGCTCAACTGATTCATATGAGAGTTTACAGACCCTGCGCTCAACCCATAGCGCGACCAATCCAACGAGGGTTAAGATGCTTTAGCTAAATTGCTTATGATATGAAAAAAGAACTTAATATTAAGAACTGAAGAACTGAAGAACTGAGAGCTGAATATTAATTTTTGATTAAAAATTCATAAAAATCCAGGGTAAATTATAACCACCATATCTCCAGTATTTTCCTGACAAATGGATGTTTTTTTAATACATAAAGAGGGTCGCAGGGACATTTTTAAATTTAATTAATAACAAGTCCCTAATCCATTTAAACCTCCATTGCACCCTTTTCCGTTAATGTCCTTTTCTTGAATATGCAACGTTCATTTTAGTGTCTTTGTTTACTGGGGTCTTTTAGGCACTTAGGTGTTATAGAATGTTAAAATGAAAAACATGCGCGGCGAATAATTTGACGGGCAAAAGCGGGGCAAAGCGGGCAAACAGAATATGGAATAAAATAAAAGCAACAATTAGCGGAGACGTCCTTTTTAGCTGCAGGCAGCATGCAAAAACAGGTAGGCAAATGCAGGCAGGCGGTGCACGTGCACAAGCAGGCAAGTTAACCAGCAAGGTTGCAGGAAAAAGCAGCTTTAGCGGCGCACCGTGCACTCGCGAATGGTGAAAGGGGTAAGCACACAAAAAGCAGCAAAAGCATCCAAAACGAACAAGAAGGCGGGAAAGAAGCGAAAACGTGTGGCGTTTTGGCGCGGGAAAACAAGCGAGTAACGTGAGCGGGAAAGGGGCAGGGGTGGTGGGGAACGTGAGGGATTTCCCCGCTTTGCGTAATGTAGGTACCTGACGCGCCATCTAAAGGGATCGCGAGGGGAAAGTGTTTGCACACTTGATCGATTGGCGATCGATCATGTGCCGTACCACACCACGCGCGGAACAATGATCGTTCCGGCCACACCATCATGATGCATAAATGACAATGGGTTTCTGGAAAAGGGAATGTATCACTTATGTGGCGAAGTTGTAGTGACGCCTGTTGCGCACGAAGTATCTTTTAATTTACGTATGACGAATTCCATAAAAAAGTGGCTTTTAGCGGTTCAAACATTACCAAAAAATTATTTAAGTGGCACACTCTTCAAACATATCTTAAGCACTGTTTGATACGATTATGAATAAGAAAAAATTGCGGTACAAGCTTTATTAGAATAGGGATGTTCTTAAAATCTTTGAAATCAGTGTTACTTCCCCAACAAAGCAAAATGGCTTAAGGGGACTCATCGCGAAAAAGGCTAAAATGAAGAAGAATCAATGAAATTGATCGAATTTGTAGTTAATGAATCATGTATTTAATAATTAACAAAAAATCATTGAGTCTAAAGTAAATTGAAAATTTCACCGTGTGAAATATTTAATATTTTTCAACGGCTTTTGCATTTTTATATTCTGCATTGAATGGTCTAAAAATTGCAAAGACAGATTTTCGATATCTATTTTTAATGAAAAGTTGTGATCGTTTATGTATAATACTGCTGAAAATGGCGTCAAAATGTGTGTTTTTTCATGTTTGCATAGCTTTAAGGTAATTTAAAGATTAATTTGACGTAATTAAACTCTACTTGAACGTTCAATAAACGTTTCTGAACGTCTATGTGCTTTTAGGGTTTTGATCATTTGGTCGTTAATATATAGTTAAAATGAATCAGAAGCAAGGTTTGAAAATCTTATGTAATATTGTTTCGGTTTCGGTTTTCTCTTTTTGATATAAAACTGTTACGGTTACCGGTTCTCAACCGGTTAAGAATCAGTTACCAGAGTACGGTTGAAAATTTTGCAAATACAGAACACAATGTGCCCTAACAAAAACATCAGATTGGTACACATATAGGGAACCTTATGAAAATTGGACACCGGAAATCATATGGTAAGTTTTCTGGGTTCCCATATGGAACTGCTATGAGTTCTCATGTGGGAACCCAGACACTTCATCATATGCACTGGAATGAATGACCGATTTAAAATATGTGAAAAATATGTGAAATATATTAAGTTTAACCAACATCCTATTGTTAGATCAAAATTTTATTATGTTGTATCAACGTAGTTATTATGCTACACGGGAAAAAATTACTAAACAAAAGCAGCATAAAATATAGCACTGATATAGCACTGTATCGCTACTGATACCACAGCGTATTGATGCTATCCCGCGTGAAAATTAACGCCCGGCATACGAACGGCGAGCACTTGGCACAAAATGCCGATCGTTTGCCGTCAAAGCGTTGTGATCAGTTCTTGTCTGGCCGCCGAATTAGCAAGTCGCTTCGCTTGACTTATATCTTACCCATAATTTCATATCTTGCGTGTAATTTTACATTTATGTACCTTAACATTTTTTCAATATATATATAAATAATAATGCTTGTTTAATACAATTCGGATAATTATCTTTTATTTTACAAACCTTAAATTGGGGGCTCAACCGGGATTGAAAGACGTTGAAGGACGTTGAAAGAACAGAAACAGTTTGACGTACGGAAGATAGTGATTGTAAAGAAGTTAAGCGTAGTATCAGTGAAGTTTGTTCTAGTTCCCATTAAGCTGCAAAGACGAAGATGACGATAAATAAAGAGCAGAGTGATCTTGAAATGGAAGAGTTCGCAGAGCGAGTGAGTGCGATGACGATAGATGAGTTGAAAGCTGAGCTTTTGGAGCGGAACTTAGAAGTGACAGGAAGCAAAGCTGTACTAGGCGAAAGATTAAAGAAAGCGTGTCGGAATCCGGCTGGTGCAGAGGGAACTCACGAGGAAGATGATGAAGACGATGAAGACGATGAAGACGACGTAGATATAGATTCGCTGACAATAAAACAATTGAAGGCCAGACTGCGAATCTTGAGGTTGAAGACGACTGGCAACAAAAAAGAGTTGAGCGATCGGCTGAAGCTAGCCAATCTCGACGAAGACGACGAAGACGGTCCAGAGGACAAAGAAGACGGTCCAGAGGACAACAAAGACGGCCAAGAAGACGAAGAAGACGACAACGCAAGCGTTAGGGAGACGATGGCCCTGCGGCCAAGAAGAAACAACGCTGTGAAAAGACGCGAAGAAGTAGATTATCGTGAAGCAGAAAGACGTTACAACAGAGGCAAATCAACGTTGATGTATAAAGACGTGGAGGACGTAGTTGATCCGTTCAGTGGAGACGACGGGAAGAACATCCATCGGTGGATTGAAAAGTTCGAGGACACTGCTTAGCTATGTGAGTGGACGGACGTACAAAAGACGTTGTACGCAAGACGATTAATGACGGGTTCAGCGAGGTTGTTCATAAAGATTGCCGACATTCCTGGACGAAGATCAAGAAGGCGTTGGTTAAGGAGTTTGAATAGCCACACGGTTCATGAGAAGCTGCAAAGATGCAAGAAGAAGACGGACGAGGCGTATCAAGGGTACTGTTACAAGATGCTAGGGATCGCGTCGCATGCAGAGGTTGATACTGCTTCTCTTTTGCAGTACATCATCGACGGGATAGAGGGTGACGAAACTAGTAAGTCTATGCTGTATGGGGCGAAAAACATACGTGAGTTAAAAGAAAGACTTAAATTTATGAGAAAATTGTACTTGCGCGAAAAAAGTATGTAAAGTCGCATAAAGTAGAAAATGTCGAAAATGTAAGAGCTCAAAAACCGCAGCGTCCAGAGAGTAAGAATTGTTTTAATTGTGGAGAACGCGGGCATGTCTCGAGTTTTTGTCCAGAAAAAGAAAAAGGGGTAAAATGTTTTAAATGTAGTTGTTTCGGGCATAAAGCAATAGATTGTAATAACAAGAATGACAAAGGGTGTAATTCGTTATGTTCAAATTTAAAGAAATGTTATAAAAGAGTAGAAATAATGATGTTAAGTTCAATGCGTTGATAGACACTGGAAGCGATTTGTGCTTAATGACGACGGATAGTTTTGTAAAAATAGGAGCGCCTACAATTAAAAAGAGTATTACCCAATTTCGCGGAATAGGTTCAGATCAATTAAATACGTTGGGAAAAGTCGCGGTTAATTTGATAGTAGATGATAATGTGTTTAACGTAGAGATTAATGTAGTTTCGGAATCGGTAATGATTCACGACATTTTGATAGGCTTAGATTTTTTGAAGAAAGTAGAAATGTGAGTGAGGAATGGCGAAGTACAAATATTCAAAGTCGAAGATCCAGCGAGAGAAAAGAGTGTTTTTGAGATTTATACGATTAATGAGGTTAACAAAGTAGATGTAATGCACATAGATGATAAAAAGATACGTAATGAAGTCGAGCAATGCGTTTTGAAATACAGGCCGAATAAATTTAAGGAAACAGACATGAAAGTTAGTATACTTTTAAAAGACGAAGTGCCAGTATTTCAGAGGGCACGGTGACTTGCGAGCGCAGAAAAAGGGGAATTAGATAAAAAATTGAGAACATGGTTAGACGAGAAGATTATTAGACCGTCGGCGTCGGAATATGCGAGCCCAATAGTGTTAGTAAAGAAAAAAAACGGTTCAACGAGAATATGTGTCGATTATAGAAAATTAAATGAAAAAATAATAAAAAATAGATATCCACTCCCGATTACAGATGAACAAATAAACAGATTGGAAGGTGCGCGTGTTTTTACAACCTTAGATTTGGAAAACGGTTTTTTCATGTCCCATTAGATAGTCAGAGCTGCAAATATACTTCCTTTGTTGTGCCAGGTGGGCAATACGAGTTTTTACGTTTACTTTTCGGGCTCTGTATATCTCCGACGTATTTTCAGAAGTTCGTCAACATAATATTCAGAGACCTTGTGGCCAAGGGCGTAGTGACATTATATATGGATGACATTATTATACCGTCTAACGATTGTAAAGAGGGCTTAGAGAGACTGAAATTAGTATTACAAACCGCAAGTGATCACGGCTTGAAGATTAACTGGAAAAAATGCTCCATTCTTCAACTGAGCGTTCAATTTTTAGGGTATGTGATAAGCGACGGAGCAATTAAGCCCTCTGACGAGAAAATCAAAGCGATCAGGGTATCTCCCGAGCCGAAGAATGTAAAAGCGGTACAGAGTTTTTTGGGGCTGGCGGGGTTTTTTAGAAAATTCATTCAAGATTTTTCAATGATAACAAGGCCACTGACGAACTTGACGAAAAATAATGTAGACTTTAAGTTTGAGAGTGATGAGAGAGAGGCGTTTAATAGTTTGAAGAATGCTTTATGTAATGAATCGGTTTTGAAATTGTATAATTCGAGGGATCAGACAGGACTGCACACAGACGCGTCGTCACACGGCTTCGGGGCAATTTTAATGCAAAAACATGACGAGGACCAACAATTTCATCCAGTATATTACTCTAGCTGGAAGACAACCGAGGCCGAGGCGAAGTATAACACCTACAAGTTAGAGGCTTTAGCAGTCGTGAGAGCGCTCAAAAAGTTTAGAGTCTATTTGATTGGCACGCAGTTCAAAATTAAAACAGACTGTCAAGCGTTCGTCCAAACTATGAAGAAAAAGGACATATGCGCTCAGGTAGTTAGGTGGGCGCTGTATTTAGAAGATTTTAACTACGAAATAGAACATCGAATTGGACACAGTACGAGACATGTAGACGCATTAAGTCGGCAGCTGTTTTCAGCGGTATATTTAATAGAGGAAGAAGCAGAGAACAAGTTGACCAAAATGAAAACAAACCAACAAGACGATGAGCAATTGGTGAACATTATGAAGCGCGTGCAGGAAGGGAAGTGGACCGCGTTTTTGGTGGAGAATGAACTGCTGTGTAAACTGGTGGATGATGTCCCGTTGATAGCGGTACCACGAGGAATGCAAACGAGGATCATACAGCACATGCACGGTCAAGGAAATTTCGCTGCCGAAAAGTCGGAAAAACTCATCAAAAGAGAATTCTGGTTCGAGCAGATGCGACAGAAAATCGACGAAGTAATAAAGGGCTGTGTAATTTGTATACTAGCGGAGAAAAAGACTGGTAGAAAAGAAGGATATCTACACCCGATCGAAAAAGGCATAGCACCTTTTGAAACTTTTCATTTAGATCACCTGGGTCCAATGCCATCAACAAGAAAGTTTTATAAATATATACTGGCAGTAATAGACGCATTCACCAAATTTGTATGGTTATATCCGACGAAGACTACCAACACATCAAAGGTGATAGGTAAGATGTTAAAACAATCAGCGGTATTTGGTAATCCCGCGAGGTTAGTGACGGATAGAGGAACTGCTTTCACGTCAGCCGAATTCAAGGAGTACTGTAAAGGAGAAAATATAGAGCATTCACTCAACGTCACAGGTATTCCCAGAGGTAATGGTCAGGTAGAGAGGCTTAACAAGACGCTGATACCTATCATTACAAAACTAGAAGCACCCAACTCAGATCAATGGTTCAAACATGTGGCGAAGGCCCAATAATTTATAAATCATGTACCGAGCAAAAGCACAGGATTCTCACCATTTAAATTGCTGTTTGGAACGGAGATGAAATTAGCAGGAGACGCAAAGTTTCGAGAGATATTAGAAGAAGAGAAGGAAAACTGGTACATACAAAAAAGAGATGAAGTAAGAATAAAAGCGAAAGAAGAAATCCATAAGATGCAGTTGCAGAACAAAGCCAGTTATGACAAGACACGCAAGACGGCAAATATTTACAGAGAAGGCGAATTAGTGGCAATACAACGTACAAAACAGGGATCAGGACTAAAGTTTAGTCACAAATTTTTAGGGCCTTACGAAGTCACTCAGTCTCTGAGAAATGACAGATACGTTGTGAGGAAAGTCGGGCAAGTCGAGGGACCAAGGATGACGTCTACAGCTGCAGACCACATGAAGACGACATGGTGATGACTATGGGGCCGTAGTCTCAAAGGATGGCCGAGTGAAAGGTTCCGGAAATCAAGGGAAAGCGGTTTATTGGGGGGTCATTACGAGGGCGCCGAAAAGAGACTCTATTTCAAGGGCGTCATAAACTTTTCAAGAGGGCAATAAAAAAGAGAGGAAAATCGCGTGAGAACCATCCGGAATAGTGCCGAAAAAACGGCATGAAAAAAGCGTTGTGATCAGTTCTAGTCTGGCCGCTGAATTAGCAAGTCGCTTCGCTTGACTTATATCTTATCCATAATTTCATATCTTGCTTGTAATTTTACTTTTATGTACCTTAACCTTTTTTCAATATATATATAAATAATAATCCTTGTTTAATACAATTGGGATAATTAACGTTTATTTTACAAACCTTACATATATGTATAATATTCGTATTAGACTGTGCCAAAAAAAAAAGTTTTTAGATTCTTCTAGTAATTCAGTATATTGTAGTCCGTTTATTTTTATGCAGGTTTGCAAAATTTCAGCTCAATCGAAAGTTATTTAGAGGTCGAGCTTTTCAGAAAAGGTTTTTTTTTTCACTAATGACCGTTTTTTCAAAACACATAAATTCACCATTCATTCTACACCTTTGTACATCCACTTCTTATTATAATTTCATTGAAAACTTTATATTTATGATATTTAAGCAGTTTGAACCCGGTTTGTGTAGATATATTTCGAATGCAGCTCGAATTTTGATGACTGAACTGAACCGAAATTTCCTCATTCCGCACACAGTCAATTTACAGTGATTTTTTTGCAATTGGATATTCTTTTCTGTGCTCTATAACAGCTTGCTACAAATATTGTTTTTGTTTTTCGCATTTTGTGAGGGAAGCATTAAATTTAGCTATCAGCGCGACTCCTCTTTCCGCTACGTCGTTTACTACACGCAAAGATGATAACAGTTTTTTTGCTTTTACATAGCTCTCGTTTCTCTCCCAAAAAACAGAATCAAGTTCAAGAAAATCGCAGTTCAAGTTGAAACGTTAGAAAAGTTTTTGAAAATTTTTGGAAACAAGCTAATTGAATTCCAGTACTTTCCACATATTCAAACATGATTTCACATTCGGATTCATGGTCAGTTTTTTAACAGGTTCTTCAGCGCCTTCGATTGGCTTAATTGCCAAAGACATTTTCTCTTTAACTTTATTCGGTACATTATCGTCGAAAAAGGCTAGACCGATCAGTTCATCTGACAAATACCAAAGATGGTTTGCCATTTTCTTGAGCGCAGAAGAGGCAATGTCTTCATTTACATCACAAAATTCAATGAGGCTCTGAATCAATTGAAAATCATTCCACGGGCTGGACAACGTTCAAGGAGCAGTAAACCAAGACGTCAGATAGAATTTTAAAATAAAAATACAAACATTACGTAGGCAATTTTCTTCTGATTTTCTGAGGTGAAATTGGCCCCTAAATAGGAATATTTTGATTGAATAAATGGCCTTCGACATCCATCTAGCTTGGTGCATGGCGCCGTGAGCTTTGATCGTGTAATTCTCACGCGGCGCATCGCCCAAAAACAATGCCGCCAGTTCCAGCAGTTCTTTATAATCCGCTCTAGGATGATGCTCCTGGAATATAAAATATTTAATGTATATTTTAAATGTGTACTAAGTTTCTCTACACATTAAATGATGAATTTAAGTCAAAGAAATAATTTTTTATTGTATTTTAAGGATTAGATTATTTTTATTTGATTTTTTGTTTTGAACACAAGTAGGAAGATTTTTTATATACTTAAATTTACCTGCAATTTCTTTGAAATAAAGGAGGCGATATTAGACTTTATTGGCGTGAGTACAGCACGAACTTCAGTATCCGACAAGCCATTCTTAAATAAGGTTTTATCTATGCTTTTCCATGCGTTCTGGAAACGTTTAAATAACGTTACATCAGGTCCAGAAGTTGGGCCAAAAAATTTTTCGAAAACACCTCTTAAAACGACTTCCAGTATATGATGTCGACAGGGCAAAGGTAATAGATCACGATGAAGCATTTGTTCCAAAAGAACGCACGTCCCTTTCTCTTTGCCTGTAACAATGAAACATTATAAATACTCTAATTATATTAGACAATAAAATTAATCGTTTTTATGCACCTAGGGCATAAACGGATTATTAATGCTCGCTCTCGGCAAATAAATAACTAATAATTTGATACCAGTATTGACTGCCGTTGTATTAAATGAAACTGCTTTAATAATAGTATCTAGCTGCCATTCTTGCAGAACATCAAATATTGCCTCTGCCTGTGCCGCTCCTGTGCCCGATTCGATTTTCGGAACTGCCAACAGCTCTTCCATGTTATCCAGTCCACTAACAGTTATCGGAAGTCGGTCAACTTAGTCTTTTCCAAGTATATCTGGCAGTAGTTTGGAATCCCAGTGAACAGTTAAACATTTTTCTGCTAAGGATCGATCTTTCAATTCCATCGAAATTTTCGTTCTGAATTCCTCCCTTTTTCGATGGATTGTCTGGTGACTCAAATTAGTGTCTTCAAGTTTTACACCCAATGCTTTGACGACCTCACTTAAAATGTAGAATGCGTTTTTGCTACTTGTATTCGTCCGATCTAACGCCATAACAACACCTCGAGTGACAACATTTATTTTCGATTGCTTTTGAGGCTGTGACCACTGCGAGGATGTATAATTCGATGATTGGACGCTAACGATTGAAGAAAGACTGAGGCCGGAGAATGTCTGGGATATCTCTTGTTGTGATTGTTCTGATTGTTGCGATTGTTCTAGTTGTTGCGAATGCGAACTGGTTCCGGGACGTGATATATTGTCTAGAAATATAATTAGCGATATTATTTATTTTATCATTTGGACAATCAACTGCATAAATGTCCCTATCAGAGAAATATTATCTAAAATACTGTTCGAGATCGGCGACCACCGAATCTCTTGCAATTTATTACCGGTGATTTAAGCGTGATCTCCTGATTTTCCGTGACCCTGAAAAGTAAAGTTGGACGTAGGGTTCGCCAATGATTTCACACACACGGAAAGTCCACAGTTAATTTTAGTGTTTATTTCAATTAAATAAATTCAAGAACAGGTTTACAAATTTGTTATAATTTACAATTCCGGAAAACGATCGTTTTCCGTGCGTACAAAGGTACAAATAGTTCTTCCGCGATCGCGGTAAAATTAAGCGCGAGTAACTCGACACTTAATATAATTTCAAATGCGATCGGAATTCCGAATCGCTAACAGTAAAGAATGAAGATTTCGAAAACTGGTCGAACTTCGAAAATTCGCGAAGCGGAAAGTTTCCGACACCGCGTTTAGTATTCGCTAACTTTAAGCGAGAGCAAGAAAAATCAATTCGTAACTAATCGTGACTTATTCTTAACTGATTTTTCCGATGTGCGGTATCGGCGAGTTGACCCGTCCTTTCTTGAATTCGGAAAGGAGAGGGGCCACACGCACACAGGTTCCGCACCATCGGTGAGTGCATTATTTCTATTATTCTGAAAGAATAACAGAAATAATGCACGACGATGTAATCAAAGTGCTCGATTTAAGGCACCTAAAGTTTTATCGTTGAAGTGAAATAATATTTCACTTCAAAATTTTGAAATACTTTTTCATAATTTTCAGCAGAATTATAATTTTATTAATCAATTTTTACACATTTCCGCTAGTCGGAAATGTGTCTTTAAGTTAAATTTAAATGCCTTTTAAATCGAGTAGTTAAATTTTACAAATTTGAGTATATTTGAAAAAATGCTAAATAATTATTTATTTAAAAAAGTCCGCTTGTACGGAACAAACTCCCCGCCTTGCGCAACATTGCGCAACGGAATTCTCAAGATTTAATTTTACGAATTGTCTAAATTTGATTTACAATTTTGTTTCGCTATTTTTCACTCTTCGGAATGAATCTTAATTTTACAAGCTTTCCTTGCTTATTCCAATAACAAGCATATTTTCCGTTTTCAACGGCTACGCGATAACGCCTATATACATTAATGTTCCGCTTTGGAACCGCTAACGCTGTTTCGCCAAAAGTAATCATATAAAATCCATCAGTAACTTCGTGAGTTAAGGGTTTAATTCGGCGCTCGCGAATTCTGCGACGAATGGATTCTTCTGACAGCGGTGAAAAATCAGCTGTCGCGGAAAGTCCGTCATTCGGCTTTGACTGAAAATTTAAATAGTTTTATTTGAACGTTACATTTTTTTTTTTTTTTTTAAATTATTTACAATGACAAGGGTTATTTACAATGTAAGACTAGCTCAATTTTGTGAGTCTGTTGTCTCATTAATCGGTAATATACAGACTTGCGTGATAGGGCGAATAAGTTCAGTTTTTGCAGTTTTCAAATGTAATACTCTAACTAAGTTATCAGGTCCAGTGATTGTTTTCATTACGCGTCCTAATTGCCAATTTGCAGGCGGAAGATTATTATTTTTTATTAGTACAATATCATTGATTTTTATATTATTCTTCGTTGTTCGCCATTTTTTACGTTCTTGTAGGCAATTAAGATAATCGTTTTGCCATTTTTGCCAAAACTGTTCAGTTATTCTTTGTACATGTTGCCATCTCGATAAACAATTTTCGTTTAATTTTAACGCAGATGGGACCGGAAGTGCGTTCAATGCGCTTTGAATCAAAAAGTGGCCCGGTGTTAATGTTTCAAACGAGTCAGGATTATCAAAAAGAGGCGCGATTGGTCTTGAATTAAGACAGGACTCGATTTTACAAAGCAATGTGGTGAACTCTTCGAAAGTTGGCGTAAATGAACCTATGAGCCGTTTCAAATGGAACTTAACGGATTTAATCCCAGCCTCCCACAATCCTCCGAAATGAGGTGCGTGAGGTGGAATAAATTTCCATTCTATTTTTCGTAAAACAATTTCTTCCTGAAGATTTGAATTTTTTATTAATGTATCAAAGTTTTCTCTAATTTCGCGAGCAGCGCCGACAAAATTAGTTCCGTTATCACTAAATATTTTAGACGGAATTCCACGGCGAGAAATAAATCTATCTAAAGTCGCGAGAAAAGCTTTTGTCGAATATTCGGATACAAGTTCGAGATGCACTGCTTTCGTGCTAAGGCAGACGAACAGCGCGATAAAGCATTTGTGTGATTTTTGTCCGCGACCAGGTCCGTATCGGACGTCGAACGGACCGCCGTAATCAAGGCCGGTGTGCTCGAACGCGCGAGCGACAGAGCAACGTTCCGCCGGTAAGTCGCTCATCAATTGAGACGCTGTTGTCGCTTTATATCTTACACACGGAATACATTTATGAATCATCTGGCGTACCTGATTTCTAGCGTTTATTATCCAAAATCGCTGTCTCAATGTAGCTAAAGTCAATTGAATTCCTCCATGTAAAGTTTTTCTATGAACATTTTCAATAATAAGTTGTGATAAAAAATGTTTAGGCAGGATTATTGGAAATTTTTGTGTTTCCGGTAAATCGGAATAGTTTAATCTGCCACCTAAACGTAAAATATTTTCTGAATCAAGAATTGGATGAAGTTTAAGTATCGGAGAATTTGAATTGACTTCACCTTTAGTTTTTAAGGAATTAATTTCTTCATTAAATGCATAATTTTGAACTTGTCTTATCCAAAAATTTTCTGCTTCCGTAATGTCGGAAGGAGAAAGTAATGTTTGCGAATCACATTTAATCTTTTTCAGTTTTTTAATAAATATTTTTACTAATGCTGTAACTCTAAGTAATTTATTATAATTAGAAAATTTATAAAGTAAGTCCCATTCCGAAATTTTGGCAGTTTTAATTAAATGAGAAGTTAGACGCGTTTCAATTTCAGTTTCTTCTAAAGTTCTCTTTTTTGGCCAGACTTCGGAATCGAATCTTAACCATTTTGGACCATTCCACCAAATTTCTCTATCTTTTAATTCTTGTGGACTAATTCCGCGCGAATTCAGGTCCGCGGGGTTATCTTTGGAAACTACATGTTGCCATGTGGCTTCTGGAAGAGATGTTTGTATTTTCGAGACTCTATTAGCCACGAAAGTTTTCCAAGTAGAAGGTTGTTTTTTGATCCACGAAAGCGCAATTGTGGAATCCGTCCAACAATAAATTTTATCAATCGGCAGATGAAAAGATTCTTTAATATGAACAATCAAATCAGTTAATAAAGTCAATCCGCAAAGTTCAAGTCTTGGAATACAGACAGTTTTGATGGGTGCTACGCGCGATTTTGCCATTAATAGAGAAACGTGAGAATAGTTATCAACAGAAATGGTTTTTAAATATACGACAGCGGAATAAGCTGCCGTTGAAGCGTCACTAAATCCATGGAGTTCTATGGAGATGGTATCAGCCCCATAATGAATCCATCTCGGAATGGAAATTCTGTTAATTTCATTCAAATTTGAACAAATTAATTGCCATTTGGCCGCTATTTGAGGGGAAACTTCTTCGTCCCACCCTAATTTCTCTAACCAGAGACTTTGCAAAAGTATTTTTGCAACAATAATTGTAGGCGAAATCCAGCCTAAAGGATCAAATAATTTTGATACTTCTGAAAGTATTAATCTTTTAGTTATTGCTCCATTAGCAGTAGTGGGAGTTAACGAATGAATTTTAAAGTTAAAGGAATCGGAACTTGGAACCCAATTTATTCCAAGAACTTTGAGTTCCGAATCTTCAAAAAGTGGCAGCTCAAAAGCATGAGCATGCTCAGAGTTCGGGATTGAATTCATCAGTTGAGCATCATTACTAGCCCATTTTCTCAAATTAAAACCCCCTAATTTTAATAAGTTAGCAACTTGTTCTCGCATAACATTTGCGATTTTGACGTCATCCGCGCCAAAAAGGACATCGTCCACGTAAATTGAATTTTTAAGGATATTTTCCGCTAATGGAAATCGTTTTCCATAATCTTCGGCAACTTTGCGTATCGTACGCATGGCCAAGTACGGGGCCGAAGTCGTGCCGTAAGTTACTGTGGTAAGTGTATAAGCGTCGAGCTCTGCGGAAGGAGAATCGCGCCAGTAAATGCACTGAAATTGTTCATCACGAGGGTCAATCCAAATTTGGCGGAACATCTTTTCTATGTCCGCCATCATTACAAATTTGTGTACGCGCCAGTTTAAAATTATATTCGAAATATCGATTTGAAGTTTTGGACCCGCATGAAGCAATTCGTTAAGTGAGACGCCCGTTGACGTCTTTGCCGACGCGTTGAATACTACGCGTACTTTTGTCGTTGAGCTGCTTTCTCTAACGACCGCTCTGTGGGGAAAGAGTATATGCGAGTCATTCACGAAATCTAATTTTTTCATATGACCTAACGAAATATATTCATCCATAAATTTCTTGTATTCCGAGTACAAGTCAGTATCTTTAATTAATTTTTGCTCAAGCCTACGGAACGAGGCTTTGGCGGCATTTTGAGAATTTCCCAAAGAATTAATATTTACATTTGGTTTAAATGGTAAGCGAACCATGTATTTTCCGTCGGAACATTGTTTCACAGTTTCTGAAAAATAATTTTCGCAATGTAACTCGTCTTCTGACAAAGAAGTTTTAGTTGGAACTTCTTCAATTTGCCAGAATTTTTGTAAGAGCAATTCGACGTTTGGTTCGTTTATAGCTAAGTTAACAGAAATATTTTTTGATTTTACATTTTGAGTTGAAATTGGGCCCGAAACAATCCAACCCAATTTCGTTTGTTGGGCTAGTGGAGAATTTTCACTACCCTGAATAATTCCTGGTAATAATATTGTGGAATATAAATCGGCGCCAATTAACATATTGATTTTTTGGTTTCCGAACGGATCGGGATCTGCCAGTTGCAAGCCTTGTAATTTTGGAATTGAATTAATAGATAATTTTTCTGGCAAATATGAAGTTATATTAGGCAGAATAAAAACTTGAGATTTAATTTCAAAGTGATTTGTTAATTGTGATTTTAAAGTTACGTAACTTGCAAAAGGCACATCTTGAGTTTTACTTCCGCCTAAGCCGGAAATTACTACATTTGATTTTACTTTTTTCAATCTCAAATTTTGAGCAATAGATTCTGAAATAAAAGAAGATTCAGATCCTTGATCAACAAGTGCTCGCACAGTTACAGAACTTCCGGAATCTGCACATAATGTTATTCTAGCCGTCGCTAAGATTACGCTTTTATTCATGATTGCGTGCACGGCGTTAAAATGAGTCGCTGTAATAATTTCATTTATTCCGTCGGAAGTCGAAGGAACCGATATACTCGAATCTTTAATATTGCCGTCGGACAACGACACATTAGATGATTGCTTTTCATTAATAAAATGTAACAATGAGTTATGTTTTCCGTTACATTGCTTACAACGGAAATTCATTTTGCAATCTATCGCTTTGTGACTACTTCTCAAACAATTCGCACACAAACGATTTTGCGAAATGAATTCCTTTCGTTTAAATATAGTTAAATTTTTAAAGTTTTTACAAAAACATAAAAAATGTTCGCCGGAACAATAAAGGAAAACTTTTGACTTATTGGAATTATTATTTTTCATAATTACATTATGTACTTTAGTAGAAGTATTTTCCGACTTCTTTGTTTCTGACATTGCTTCTAGTGCTCTAAATTTAACTTCAATAAAGTTAAATAATTTTTCCGAAGTGGGATATTCGGTCGAATTTCCGATTTCGAGTTCCCAGTCTTTTCGCGTTTTATGATCTAATTTTTTGACTAAAAAATACACGAGTAGAATGTCCTAATTATCGACAGGACAATCTACGGTTTTTAATGCAGCTAACGAAGTTCTAGTAATGTCAAGCAATTTTTTAAACTCTTGAAAATTGTTCTCGTGAACCGGCGGAGTTTCAAAAATTTTATTCAAATATGAATTTATCATCACTCGCGGATTTTCGCAACGCGATTACAAAGCTGCCGCCCATGCGGGAACGAACGAGTCATTATCAATCGCGAACGTATCCAAAATGTAACTCGCTTCACCCTTAACACAAGACTTTAAATAATGTATTTTTTGAATATTCGATACACTGCTATTTTCCGCGATCAGCGAAGAAGTTAAATCGCGAAAATTCGTCCATTGATCATATTTACCGTCGAAATGCGGCAGATCAATCTTCGATAATTTTATATTATTTTTGGAACTTACATTTAAACCTTGAGTCGAAGTCTCACCTTCGTGTATTGGCGACGAGTGTGCGAGCGGCGGAAGAAGTTTTGCCAACTCTTCCTGCAGGTAATCAAAGGCTGCTTCCTGCTCTTCTTCGGCCTTGTCGAATCTCGATTGCGAGAAGTAGTTGAATTTATTCCTCGTCTCCGTCGGCACGGCTGCGGCGATTCTTCCGTGTAGCTGCTTCGTTGTTTCAATTGGTGTGCACTAGTTGCAATTTTCCTTGTAGAAGCGGAATAGTGTATTGCGCTCGTCCGCGCTTCTTCAAATTTGTTATGCATTTTCTAAAAAATGTCAAGTTTACAGTTTGCTCTTCAATAAGAGCATCCAGGCTCACTGAATTGTTGGCGTGGCTCATTTCAAGATATTCCTCTTCTTCCTCTTCAATAGTTGAAGGGTCTGGCACAGTAGTAGTCTTCGGATCCGTCATAGGATTACGGAATTTGGCTTAAACAAATCTTATCCGGCTCGAAGGACCTTGTTAAATATTGGGCTAAATATAGGGGCAATATTCTTCAATTTAAATACCGGTGATTTGTAATTGCTGTTCCTCCATAAAGGAATTCCGTAACCCTGAAAACATTATAGTTGGAGCCAGAAATCAGGGAGAAGAATAAAGTGGTGTTTTTCAAACTGCAATTCACTTTTCACAATTTATTTAAAAAAAATGAATTTTATACAGAAGTGAGTCAATGGACTCAAAAATAAACAATAATTGTAGTCTTAGACGAAATTGTAAAAGATTATTAAATATTCCGAACCCGGTTTATAAATGAAAACAGTACTTTGAGCGCGAAACTTCGACAGTAATAATGCCAAAAACTAACCTTCTGGGGTCGCCCTGCCATTTTTATTGGAAAATTTGCCATAAATTTTTCAGTGTAGTCGTTGTGTTTTATCATGTTGGTTATGTTTTAGCACAGTGATGGGCATTTCGTGATCAGAGATTACGAAGCGCTCCCCCACTCTGCCTACTTTGCTTCCCTCACTCTACCTGCTCTTCGACTCCCACATCTACCCGCGCTCTCCCTTTCACATCTTTAAGTCCACGTGTACGATAAGAGCGCGTTGCATTACTCTCTACGTGCTTCCTCTGAGTAACCCCCAGATGCAACGCGCTCGTTCATGATATTGCGCGCGCTATTCAAAAATTTTATAATAAATTATTTATTTTCAGAAGATATTAGCGATTATTTATTAATGTTAAATGCATTTAAAATAAATGCATTTGCATTTAAGTATTAATTTATTTTGAAATTAAATTAAGAATTATTTAAATATTTGATTCTGTTTTTATGGACAAAATTTAATAAACATGTCAATATGTCAGTTTTCCAACAGCGAAATTACAGTTAAAGCTTTAAATTAATAATTTTATATATTTTCAATTTTGCAAATTTATATGTTTAGGAAGCATTAACACAGGAAAACTCTAATATTTTGTAAACATTTACTGGTATGTTTTACAAATTTTCAGTGTTTAAGTAATTTTAGAAATAACATGTCAAATTGAATATTTTATTTTAAAGCTCTATAAATCTTCTAATTAAAGTTCTTACTTTTTATTTCTTTTGAACTCTATTCAATAGTAAT
>JABFQA010000500.1:0-19502 GCA_022817065.1 Probaryconus sp. ZL-2020 | reverse complement strand
ATCCAAATAAACATTAATGGTTATGTCGATGCATTAATTTAATTTTAAGTTTATTGATACAATGGCAATTTCTTCAATCGACAATGTTATAATCCTTTTCCACTAAAAAAAATAAAGAAATGAAAGGAATACCGATTTTTCATGAAATGCACGTATTTTTTATATATTAAATATAATTTTTTAAACGATTTAAAAAATGACATTAAAAATAATCTGTTACTCTCGCGTAACAAAATAAAAAAAAAATTATATAAGTTTCCCACGCGACTGCTTCAATAATATCGTTATTCACATTAGTTACAGCAATTTTCACTTGTAAGTATAAAAACATTCTTCACTGTAACTTCGTGTTTCAGTTATTCAGTCACTCGGAGAATAAGCAAGAAAAGTTATATTTTTTCATCGTAATTGAACTCTTTAGTGACTTCTGGGTTTTTTACTTGTTCAAAAAATAAAACATGATTAAAATTGTCCCTCTATCGTAATAAATTAAAAAAAAAAAAAAAAAAAAGAGTAATCTCTAATTTCATACGAGTCAAATGTAGAGTTTCGCCGTTGCGTATTATTGCAAAAGGACTTCTTTTGCTAATGTCGTTCGTCTTAATATTTCGACCTTCCACTTTCGATCCATAATTATAGTTATTTTCGTATTCAAAGAGAAGGACTCTAATATCGAACTTGATTGCGTTCTGTGAAATTTTTTAGTCTACGTATGCATACTTTGTGTGCAATTTATTGATCGTCGTTGTTTTTATAATTTACCTTTGAGAACGATCTATCATACGGCAGAGCTTAGACGTACGCAATATAATGTTCCAGGATTTATTAAAAGTCAGAGTTAAGTACGATAAAAGAAGTTGCCACGTTAATAAGCGAGCGTATAATCCTGAACTCTTTGAAAAGTGAAACGATTGGGAACGAAAATAAAAGCAAGCTTGTTTTGAGTAAAAACATGAAACTTTATGCTATGTCACATTTTACGCGGAACGTTAATTAAAATCGATTGCAGGAATAGAATGAAAGGGAAATAGAATGGAGAGGAGAAAAAACAATGGTCGTTTTCAGTGCGCTCGGGCATTGCTTATGATAATCATAAAAATTTCTTTATAATAAGAATCTGTGCGGCAATTAAATAATTATTACAGTAAAAGCAAGGGATCAGGCGTAGAAAATAAGGTATAATTATTTTTTATAGTGTGATTGAATTAAGCTTATAAGGTTGAAATCTTTGAGCGTTGCTTGCTGTTGATCAAGGCGGGAGAGATTGGCAATGTGAAACATGATTACGCATGTAAAGACGAGACGTGTAATAACTACCACATTATCGATCCAAGTGGAGTCATATACGAGCGATGATGCAGGAAATCCGGTCCTGCAAGAAATTCCAGACTTCGATTGATGTTTGACACCAATCTCATTACACACAGGAATGCCACGACATACGTACGCGAGTGTGTCGTGAAAAACATTAAGTTAGTGTTTTTTTTTTGTTTTTGTTTTTTTTTTTTATAAATAACCGCGCGTTAAATATTGAAATGGGCTTTACAATTTCTAGAGCCATTCGATTTTATGTTGTCGAGGAAAATCGCGTAGCATTTATGCGTTACACAGTACCGCTTTTGTTAATGACAATATTCGCGATTATTGTGAATAGTTTAATTGAATTTGCAAGGTGCTTGGAAATGATAATAAATTCTTCTCGCGGATGCCACGGTAAGAGGCGTTGTCCGACAATCCGGAACAACGATGTTGCGGCGCCATTTTTTTTTTTTTTTTTTTTTTTTTTTTTTTTTTTTTTTTGTTTACGACAACATTTCGCGAGTTATTATTCCGTACTACCATTTTCAAACAAGACACGTTATTTTTGTCCAAAGTTCCATTCGATAAAAATATCAAATGACAGCTCGTATATTTTGACTCGACAATTTTTTATAACCCCGGGTTCATAAATCCCGAGGAATTGAAATTTTGTCTCGATGCATTACTTGTACAAATTTTACACACGGCTTACAGGATATTTGAGAATAAGCCGCGAGCGTGCGCGGCAATCTGGAATTAAATGGAAAGGAAATATTGAGTAAATGTTACTTAACAATCCATTATTTGTCATCGAAGATTTTTCGCGGAGAAAAATGTTCTATTTACGTTTTGGTTTGGGCGCCAACCAAACCAAACGCAACATTCGAAGTAATATTTTATGTATTTGTTAGGTATTCGTTTTGGTTGGTTTGCGATTGCACTCTTTCAGTCGTTGTCGTTTTTTGGAGTGGGTCTCCTAAAGCGAGAAAAAGTGTCAAACAGCGCGACAAAAGGAAACGCGTTCGCTATTGTGTAATTATAATTCATATCGTGGAATGCTCTTCTCGGGGCAACTTTTCGCGAAGGAAACTTTACATCGGGGGAATTCGAAAAAGTCAAGCAGCAGTAATTATTTACCTCCGCACGAAGAACGAGGATTAAAAGCGTCGTTCGTTCGGAATAATAATGAACCGTGGAGGTATAATTAAGAGTCGCGGAACAATGGCGATTGCGCGGCAAGCGTAGAAACTTATTCGAACGCACGCATATATATGACACCGTACGGCGTTGTACAATAGCTTGAAATTTATCGAAGGTTAACCATAAAATTGGACCTTTGTATGTGAAATCGTTCCTCGTTAGGATCCTCTTTTTCGGTCTGCTTTTCGCCGATTCAATATCGATGCCCAGATATTTCGCTTCCGCTCGACACAATAATTCAGTTGAACAGGTAATATTGGTGTGCGAGAATGGTCGAACCATTTGGCTGTGTCGTTATGCTGCATCGATACCTTGCCACGTACACCACGCGACTACCATTGGAACATTGATTCCTCCGTCCTTCTCATCGTCGGTCAACTCGCTCTTTCGCCAGCTCGTACCTCGAGCTAGCTGCTTTCGACCCAACGAAATGGAATGTTATCATTGGCCCATGTATCATTATTGCATATTATTGCGTACGCTGCCTTTCAGTTACATAATTCTTAACCGACGTAATTTACTGCTTTCGAATCTATCCACAAATTTGTCTCTTCGAGTGGTCTGTCCATAAAGAATTATTACAATAATTGTTGCATCTACGTAACGCACGACCGCGCACTTTTCATCTGTCCTCCTGTAAACGCCGCTGTTATTTATTTCTGTAAATCATGCATTTTCATTATCAAACTTTTAATTACCCAAACGGAAGAATGGTCCGTTGAAAAAATAATGATTTTGCACTTTTCATCATTGGCTTTTGTAATTTCAGTATTCTGCATTTGCGATACTCTGAATTTAGATTGTTCATTTTCCTATCGTATTTTGTCAGAATTATTCGATGCGCGGGCCATATGTAATCATTCCACGTGTTTATATATGAAATCAAAATATGCTAAATAACGTGCGATGCAAATTCATTATTTACACAGAATAATACGGACCTTGGAAATTTCGATTATCTGAAAATTTTCGAACCCCACAAACACAACTAAATAGATTCAAAGAGGGTCAAAAGAGTGGCTGTCTTCGATCTTATTTTTATTCCAATAATTTCTCTATCTCTAAGTCTATTTCGGCTTACCTCAATCTGATTCCGATTTTGGCTTACCCGAGCTTGGCTTGTGGTAAACGGATTTTGGTCTGAATGGAATTGATATCCATTGCTACGTTAATTAATTTCACATTTCAATATTTTATTCATATTTATTATCGGATAATATTTTGAAATTATTATATTCGTCTTGTCCATTAGTTTACTGTGATTACTTTACGTTTTTATTGAAAGTCTTCGTTTAGTCTATGATGATGTTATAACAAAAATTTTCACTTAATGATTTTCAAGAAACACGAAGAGTATAATTTTCTGGAAGTGACGATTACTAGACAATCTACTATCGTAGATGACAAAGTTATCAAATTTTTCCGTCTTGGCGGTGGATACTGGATCTATAGATCACTTCAGAGATATTACGGAACTCCGCTGGGCATAATCTATTTTAATACACTTCCATTCTGAAATATCCACTGATAGTGGACTCTAAAACTTTAAACTGTATCGTTTGGTGTAGTATGGTCATAAATTTATGCAATATCTGTAATTATCTATTAAATCATAGCTATCAATGTCCATAAATCATACTTACTTAATAGACTCTAAGTGCTAGGTTTTTTTAGTTAAACAAAGAATTCAGCATGACTGAAAAGTGAGCAGTTTAAAATTAGGTATGCACGCGCGATACCTACCACAGTTTGCTCGTCGTCTTCTATTCGCGTAAGCAACGTAAATTATTCATAAACGAGCGATACGCGATCTTAAAGAATTTCCTCTAATACTCTAAATTACGAGATTTTATATAATGACAGTTTTTCATTAAGAAATTGTTGCATTGTAAAAAGAACAAAAGAGAGAGAAAAAAAAGACAAGAATTAGGCTTTGCTGGTTTCTTCTGATTTTTTGTTTTGGGTGAAAATGTATATAACATAAAAGATTATGCTGTCACAATAAATGAAACGTCTTAACATTTGTATCAAATCATTGAAATATAAAATTGTTTTAATAGAACTACTAAATCTATAAGAAAATAAGTGAGTACATTCCGAGGGAACGCTGTTTAGATCGTATCAAGCTATATAAGCAAGTAGTTCGATGCATATTCTGATTAGTCGGTTAGAGATCGATTGCTTAAGCCTCTTATCATGGACCATCAACTTAGGCCTTCATTGCATATATACATGTACATTGTAATTAAATTGTCATTTACAGTATTTATAACACATTTTTACACATCCGAAGTAAGCGAAGATTGTATTTGCATTTATCAACATTTTTAAAAATATTGTCATGAGCATCATCTTTTTTATATCTTAATTAACAAGCCCGTCATTAGCATTAATCAAAGGAGAACGTTTAAATTCCAATATCAAATATTAACATCTATTATAACAATTTATAAGTTTAGATAAACAATCAGTCCATAAAAAAAAAATTTTTTTTAATTTATTAATTGAAGTTGTCTTAATTTTTAGAAAGAGGACAAATTTTGCATTATCTTAAAAATGACATTTAACTACATAATGGGGCTTTTAATCAGTCGTTACTTTTAATTACAAAAGTTGACCCTAGTCGAGGTGATCTTTTAATTACGAAAGTTATAACACGTTATGAAGTTACTTATTAAGAAGTTGCAAAGATTCATGGTTAGGTGAACATTTTTTTCATAATATCTAATGATAACAATTGTTTAAGGGAAGAAAGTAATTCAATGCTTAGAAGTTTCGGTAGTCATTTTCTAACGACGTGACAACTTTAGAAAACCAAGGATAATGTCAGACAATGCACGACGATGAATAAAGTGGAAGTACTCTCTCTCTCACTACATCTAAAAGTTATCCGACTAAGATGAGATTAGTCTCCCATGGGAAATCAACCTCCATAGCAGCTTCCGGAACATATTGTCCTCAAACCTCCAATAAAAACTCGATATAATAATTGCCGCGTACTTGCAGACGAAGCTGCTTGAATATATTTCTCAACCGCAATGGGATTTACTGTCATCCAAATTGTGGTTATTAACAAATCTTATTTCTTTTCCTTCCACCTGCATATAAATTTACATTATTAAAAGGAGAAACATTAAATTAATTAAGAAAATAATTATTAAATTCTGATTATATTCTGTCCTTGTGTTCAGAATTTTTATTTTTACGTTCATTTTACGTTTATATTGATTTTACTAATCAATATAAATTAAATCGTCTAACTGCAAATTTCGTTTGAAAACTTATAAAGGTTTTCAAGTAAATGAGACGATTTAATTTCTTGAAATTAAATACCTCCGTGGAATTCTTTTAACATATTTAACATCAATGAAGTAAAGGTGATCAGTTAAATACTCATTAGTACAGTATACTATTTAATATATTATGTCTTAATATATTAAATTTTTTTTTTTTCATTATCCACTTCTTTAGAAATGCCAATGTACAATATAAGATTTATTACGCTATTTACTTCAAATAGAATTAATATAAAACAGTTTATTAAAGAAGGAATTCGTTAACATTTCTTTTAAACATTTCTTTTAAACATGCTGATTACAATCAAATGTTTAAATCGGATAGTTCTTTAATCCAAACAAATGTAACGCGATTTGTATTGTGCAAAAGTAAGTACTAACAAACAGTAACTTGCTTCAGACAACACACTCGTGCGATGTTAGTAAAATTTCATGCTTTGACTTACTTTAGGAATGCTGGTTTGTCGATACAACACTGAAAGTGTTTTGTGTCAGTAAATTTACCTCTTGTATATAATTAACTTAAACATTAATACACACCTAATGTTACAAATAAACAAAAAATATTTGCTAATTCTAATTTGCCAGAAATTGTGTTATTGGATTCAACGCTTTCTATTGAAAATGAAAGAAAAAAAAAAAACATAGTACTTTAATTAATTTGCAATTATTTCTGAATGGCATTAATACAATTAAGAGTATAACAGCATATTAATAAGAAAATTTCCACAGCTTATTAGAATCAAATTTGTACACGCGCTTCTTGATTTGAATTACATTGGAAGACATTCGATAATGGTAAAGTTAATTCGGTCTGGATTTACTGCGGAGCAGAGGGATTTTATAATTAATGTGTTAACTAGCAGCATCACCCAAGTACTCGTTTACATTCAAACCGCAGGGAATATACTCTAAAGACAGCAACTTCTAATTGGCAGTCTACAGCGTCAATCTAATTTCACAAGTTCGAATTCTTCGTTAGCATAATATTTCATTTTATTATATGCAAATTCATGCGTAGAGTTTATTCATATTTCAACCGACCATTTTATTATCACGGAATACCCAGTGACAACGAAAATCAAATGCAAATCCTCTGCCATTGTTTAACCGAACTTTATATATATATATGTTTTCGTCAAAATAATTTATTCGCCCAAACCGAACAGCATCCAACTATTTTAATTTTTCTTTTATTTTTTTTTCCTTTTCCTTTTAATTTGAACTTCGCTGGTATTTACAGCTTTCAGAGGGTTACGTCGTAAAAATACCAAACACAAGCATGCCAAGAAATCGGACAAAACGGCTCGTATAGCTGTTCCTGAGAGACTTCTATCTAAATAAATAGATAGCCGAAATACAAGACAAAGAATTGCAAAGAGACGCTACCAAGTTGGATTTACCGATACTCGATAGACAACGCACATCGACTGTACACTAGTATCACTTTCCTCTTTCTTTCACTTTTTTACTTGGACTTTTCCCGACGTTTGCTTCGGAGAAAGTCAAAATCGTTTATTGAATAGTCCCTCGAGATTACGATAACGATTGGAAAGCTCACTTTATGATGATATTTTCTTTTCCGAAAAATAGGAAATATCTTTATTAAAACATCATGGAATATCATAAAATAAATGAAAATAGGGAATTTGAGATCTTCACGAGTTTGCATTATTATAAATGATTGTGCGATTGAAAAAGTAAAAGAATTGTGTATGTGTATATGCGTGTATCTATCGCCATGTTTATTAGTTCAACTACCTTCTCATGAATAGAAATTGGTCTATGGGTTTTGTAGGACCATGGTCAGCTTATTTGCCTAATCACGTTCGGTATTCCTTTTATCTTTAACAGGTCTTCGCAAGATTACTTTTATTCGTACTCGAAACTTTATTTCGATTCAATTCAAATCTACTTCTACATTTACCATCGATTATGGTGATACGTGCGAGTAAACTGTATTAAATTGTTAAATTCACACGCGCTTTTAATATATTCATCTTTTGCAGAGATTTTTACGAATTTGATATTGCATTATTTACAGAAGGGCACGTTAGTTAATATTTCATATCACCATCTACACAGTTTATGAATAAATGAAACGCAAAACAAATGTACTAGATTTTTTTTTTTTTTTTGCAACTCCTATCTGAGCGCGAATGTTAAGTTTGGAGTACCATGTTTGTATAAACATTTATTTAAATAAAAGTAATTCGTTTGTAAATAGTTGATAAAGTCAAAAAACTTTTACAATATTCTGGAATATTTTTCAGTGTGCTGAAGGTTTTATTGATGTCAGTATAACCAATAACCAAGCAAAATGATAAAAAGTAATCAAAGGAAAAAAAATTGCAAAACAAAAGATAAAATTTCAGCCCAATCAGTTCTCCTAATAACTAAATTTAAAAAGTCATTTCATACAAACAATGAATTGGTAAGTGCACTTGAAAAAAAAAAACAAACAAAGAATTAATTAATTTCAAAGTAACACTTTCAAATAAGGAATGTGAAGTTCCCTTTAAATACGGTAATATCGTGTTTCCACGCTTTTTTGCATTATGCATAAGCGTAATACTACTAATACAAAGTTAGATTGAATTTTATTCGAACAAGTTTTAGCACATTCTCTACGTTTGGGTACACACTTTGACATCGACGATACGTCCCCAAGGAAAGAAACCGTTTTCTGCAAAATTGAATTCGTCGTTATGAATCAATTTTAAAATAAAACATTTTCCAATGACAGTAAAATTTCCTCTTGACGTAATTAACTATTTTGCAAAAATAAATTGATAGAGAAAAATCTGTAGAAATCAAGGACACTCAAAGGTTGCATTCTCAAAGGATTTGCAGTAAAGATTCGCACGCATGAACCAATCAATTTTAATAATAAATTTTTGCGAAATAACAAGAAAATAGAAAAAGAAATTAAAGTGGCTTTATCGTCGTTTGTGCGACCCTCTTCGTTCAATTATCTTCGTACAACTTTTATTGCGAATCGATGCAGTTTTGAAGGAAATAAAAGAGGAAAGAATGTATCGAGATTCATTAGTGCAAGATTCAATAAAAAAAAAAAAAAAAAAAAAAAAGGTACATCCTAGGCAGGTAGAGCTTGAATTTTTTTGTATCTCATACGACAATAATAACCGTGTACTCTTCTCTCGAAGAATGCAAACGGATCATCATACCGCTAAAATGCAAGGAAGGTAAAGAAGAATGGAGCAGAAAAACGTGCTGGAGAAGGAGACGGAATGGAGACAGAGTGATGTTTTCTTTGGATTTACGTGACACCACGTGCATTCGCCTCTCTTTCAATATAACCAACCTGATCGAAACAGATGCTGCTTCCATTTTGCGGTATGCTCGAGCGACCCCTGGGAATGTGGAGCTTTCGTTTCTACGACGGCCTGTAACCCCACGTAGTCTCTTTTTACAAATAACTATGAGTTATTTTGAGATGATTCAAAATAACTTGAGATTACTTGTAAAGCGAAAAATTTTCATTACCTTCCTTCCCCTATGATTCTGCCTTCGGGTTTTGATTTAATTTATGTACGTCTTTCTAAAATTTACGCTGTATAAATGTTAGTATGTCTTCATTTAACATTTCAGAGAGAGAGTTACGTCTTTTGCATGCTACATTTGACATTAATGTTACTTTCATGCAAAGGTTTACACGCTTCGTTTATTTATAATGTAACAAGTTTGAAATGAAAAATTAATTGGAAACACGCTATTTCGGTATATTTATTTGCCTTCGTAATTATTTTATCATTCAAATTTTCACAACTGTCGTGGCTAACTTATTCAAATTTCAAATCTAGTTTTTATATTTGAATTATAGAAAAAGAAATAAAATGGAATCGACAGAGTTCATTTTGTATAGTTCAGTTCAATATATAGCTTCCTATTTTTCATTGTTAAATTATAAACGGTCACAATGAATTATTGCTTCGAAGTACACATCTATCGTTCTATAATTTCGACAATTTAGTTGAGTATTTCTGATCCTCGTAGAAATCGATTTATATATATATATATGATATAACAATTATCGGATAATATTTCTATTTCTTTTTCTGCGATGCTATAATATTTAATCACAGATAGAATTAAATTTTTTTATGTTTCCGCGCGTTTTACTCTGAAAACAAATAGCAAAAAAAGTATATATGAAATTTAATTGAAATTTGTAAATTCTTTCGGCAAGTGAAAAATTTAATATTTTAAAGCAGTGATTTTTAAGAGTGTAAATAATATCCTCGCCTCAGAATAAACTTTGCAAAATGATTGTTTTAGCATATATCAAAATAATATACTGTTTCCAGTTGTCGGCATGACTTGTTCTCATCGTGTTGATAAAATATGATCTCTAAACAGTAATCCCGAATAATTTCATTCTTGTCAAATGTGAGAAATGACATTTTATACTTTTTCATCCATCAGCAAATGCTGTTATCATTCAAATATTCAAGCAAAATATATTCTTCGAAAATATATATAAAAAAAAAAAAAAAATTTAAAGTACTTTAAAGTGTATTCGTCCAGTTTGAAAAATATTTATTAATAAAGTTCCTTGCATTCAAAGAAAAGGAAAACCTGGAGGTTTCTTCGTCGTTAAAAAGATAGTGTTGTTATGGTCTTGCTCGTGTTGAATTGTCGTTGCAGTATCTTACAACGACATTAGATATGTTCGTCTTTCTTCATTTCTTGGAGTAGCAATGATGCTTCTCTCGCAATCCTGGTTGAGCTTGTGATCGTCCCTTCACCCCGTCGCAGGTATTCCACACACACACAGGCAGAGAGAAAAACCCCCCAAGACCAGCTCGCACCCTTGTCAAAGCATATTCCACCTCACGTACCACACTTTCCAACATCTTTGCTGTTACCGCCACTCGACATAGCTACACTTTGTTCGAAAGTGGAAATAATGCGAGGGTCCGAGGCTACGAGATATTTCGCTGAGACGTCGACGACTGCAACGTTTCTTACTTCTCAGTCTTGAGACGGTCTCTATGTCTTCCGGTTCCAAGGATTCGCATTCAAGCTATGATATACGACAAAGATAAGAAATAAAGAGTTCACTGCTTTGCCTTTGAATTTCAATTTCGGGTTTCTAAGTCAACGTTTTCTCGCTAAATTGTTTTTGAATGGCACGTTGCTCGGAAAGTTCATGAGGATGATCCATCGCTAAGTGGAAATCACGTGGCGATCAACGGTCTTTACCGTTTTATATTTCCTATACACAATGCACGCAACAAATGTTCATTACACGAAGCATCCGGGGATATATAATTAACGTTACGTTAATGATTGACCCGACAGAACTATGACCGTAAGTGCGTACTATGAAATTGAAAATGAACAACGATCGCCTGATTTAATTTTCCAGGGTTTTTCAGTTTGCACGCAGTTGGACATAATGCGGGTTAATTAATGCGCACTCGATCCCGCAGGACAACCATTCATTCGAGGTAATGTCGGCATCGAAGATAATTGATAACCGAAGAGATGCCCGCTGGTAGCCATGACCACGACTTTTGACAAACGACTCGCGTCAGATACCTTCGTTCCTCTTGGCCAGAACTTTCAGATATTGAATGAACGATGATCTCATCATTCGCGTTATTCCACCGTCGGGGAATTGTTCTTAACGAGCAGCTTCTGCTTTAAGGTGCCGTCATTGAAAATCGCTAATTAGTTGATTAATTGGATTTCAAGTAGTATTTCGCGATGAACAATACCGTCTTATCGTATACACTTGGCCAGATTTACACCGGCATAAAGTTCAAGTCTTAGTATTGGTTGTTAAAACTGTTTCAAGATTTCTTTCCGCGTCTTACAAATGTTCATTTCATTTTCAAGAACTTCGTTATAATTAGAGTTATTTAGGTATATAATTTGCTCCGTCATTTTTTTAGTTTTTTTTTTTTTTCTCTCTTTTTTAATATGTTCATTAATGTGTATAATTATCGAATAAACGCATGAGAAAGTTTGATATTCATTTACCCTTGTCATTACATCACAGAACTTAATTTACCTCATCATGAATATTAAACCATGTTATAATTTTGTTCAAAATTAACCAATAGATTATGATAATATTAAAACGACGAAAATGATATACATTTTTATGAATAAAAAATTTCGGATTTTCAAATAAAGCAGAGTTCATTGTCTAATTAATTCAAAACCATTTACAATGAATAAAACTGAATGAAATACAAGTGACAGGTTTTTTTTTTTTTTCTTCAATAATTTGAAAATTTTAACAACGCGTTACAGCATACAAATTGTAACGATTGTTATGAGTAAGCAGAGAAATTTTATTTATGATGTAGAGAAATGTGGTGTACTTGCAACATTAGGTAAATATATTGTCGAAAATCAATCTATTTAATCATCCGAATTTCACTCTTGACGTTGCACGCAGCAATACGTTCAATATGTCCTGCCTAGCGTCACGTATTTCTAGTTCATGTATTTCCAATACAGTGTATCATTTTTCACTTCATCATGCAGACAAATACACCGAACAAATAACTTTGCACGGTATAGAAATTGAAAATAAACTGGAGACGTGTAACGATTCGTAAAAACAGTACGAGAATAATGGATACATATACACGGATGTGTATATATATTACACATAATGTCTTCATATATTTGACTTTGGTCATTTTTAAAGAATACAGAAAAAAAAGAAAAATATATATATTTCCTATAAAATAAAATTAAACAATATAAATAAATTAAAAAACGAAAAAAAAATCTAGTTCAAAATCTCAACGTCTTTGTGAAAAGTATTTATCAGCATTACAAACAAAATGTTTTAAAAGTCTGGTTTGAAAGCATTATAATCACTTTGAAAAACAATGAATCTTTTACTTTACTAAATAGCGTCTAATGAAAAGCGGATAAATAAAAGTTTGAAACTTTTATTTGTTCGTAAAATAGTGCACGTAGATATTTGTCGAAGATTTAGATTAGTAATCAACTCTGGCAAGACTTGGTCGATGTCATCATGTCGAAAGTGGCACTATTTGACATCGTGGTGTCTTTACGAGAAAATACACACGACGCAAAGCGCAACGGTATTACGTGTTTGCGAAGTTCGAGAGAAGAGGTTCACGTGGCATTCGTCGGCGCAGATATTGTGTGCCGGTTTATGTACACTGAGGGAAAGACTTTTCCGGAAGTTTCTCCATCGTCTTCAGTTTTTTACTTGATCCGTTGCTGGTTGATTCCCGAAAGAAGAAAGCTTCGAACGAGGACAACCCACTCTCCCGAGCACAATGTAACGAAGTCCTCTCATTCTCGAATGAAATCTCGGAAATTACCGAAAACCTATCAGCTTTTTTATGCCAGTCAACTAGCCCATATGTGCGTAGGTCGACTCACGAATCAATACATTTTTGCCCGTTCTCTTCTGAGTAAACTGATGTAACACCAAAAACGCAACCAAACATTTTATATATATATATATTCTTGTATCTTTTATAATGCTGCAAACCAGTTAGTCATTCGTATGAGATTCGTTTTAGTTAATTAAAAATAAAGTGAGAAACTGACTAAAAAAATTTACGTCAGCAGCTATAAAATATTGCACGAAATTAAAACGTAATTTACTGGAGTTAATAACGTAAAGCTAACAGTATGTTTATAAGCACGGTAAACCTTCTGCGCATTGACCATGAACCTGGTATTACCCGACCAGTTATTTAAACACATTTATTTATGCAATTAAAGAACAGTTTACTTTAATAAAACCAAAAAAACAAAAAACAAAATAAACGGATACATTTTCAGCGAATAATTTCTAGTAAAATATTCAAACGAGAATACTTATTTCCAGAAAAGGAAAAAATATTTTCCCTTCGCTAGTTCGTCTCCGTTCTTTCGTCGCATCGCGTATCTTAATAGAACGTTCACAACTAATTAATAATTTTTACGTGATGAGACTTACCTGGATTATTACGAACAGTAACAGTTTTTCTTTCAGAGGCACGTTCTGATGCAATGAAACTCATTGGAAAGATGTTCATTATTCACTCAGAAAAATATTCTTATTAATTAAAAATTCATTTCTTTTTCTTTCAAATCTTTTTGAATGAAAACGATTTAGTTTTACGTCAAAATGAATCTTTTTGTACAAAAACGAATTCCATTTTAGATCAAAGTTATTCGAAAAGCAAAAGGACATTCTTTTGAAATGAAAACGATGTAATTTTGGGCAAATATTAAAACGAATATCCATTTCGTTCAAAAGGAATCATTTTAATCCAAAATTAATTTTTTTAGATTATTCAGGATGGGTTGAACGGGAAATAATGATTCAGAAACGATGAAAATTTCGTTAGAAAATGAGTTTATTTCTCTGTACCTCATGTTCTATGTACAACGCAACGGTACTGACGAGTACGATGGTCTGGCGGAGAGTCAACTCAGTAGTGTAAAAAAATACACAAAAAAAAATTACGTTTATCGCTTGTAGGCTTTACCATAATATTACAGTTTACAGTAAGTTCTCGTAGACTGGAAATTGTACGGGAACAGATGAGAGGAAAATGAAGAAATGAAAGAGAAAGGAGTGACATGAGCATGTAATATGATAATATAATAATAAATAAGCAATAATGGTGCGCCGGTATAAAGGCTCGTTTGTCGGGTAAGATCTGTACGTGACGGATGTGTGGCGATTATAATGGTTTAACATTGCGAGGTAGAGAAGCGATAAGACAGTGAGGATGAGCTTAATGCACGTGGACGGAGTTAGAACAGTGGAAAGAATGGACATAGGAAGGATAAGACATGCTACACATGCTTGTCAGGGTACAGAGCAGACTCGAGCTTTTCGAGCTTACACGAGGCAGACGCGCACCTCAGGCTCGAGGACAAGCACCTGACGTTTACGTTCTGACAATTATCGTCAGCGAATAAAGGCACGAGGCAGAATATGAAAATATATTGCCCGGTGAAAAAAAAAATAAAAATAAAGAGATTTCACGTACGAAAGCACAGTCGAGAATGCGAAAAGCAATACAACGTCGCGAAAATTCATGTCGCACTTTAGGCAAACGTGAACATTGCTGGCGATCGTCCTCGAGCCCAATATTGTCCTTGTTTGTTTTTTTTTTTTATTTTTTAATGTTTTTTTTTTTATCTGTTTTGTTTCTTTTATGCCTATCGTTCGTATAACCTAGAGTATAACTTAACTCATTAAATTGCTAGAGTATGATCATCTTCTCGTTACATTAATATTGCATACGCGTTATGAAATTATATAAAAAAAAAAATGATCTTAACAGCTATGTAGAAATAATAAAAATAATTATTATAATATAATTATCAGTACCTATATAATATCAATCGTGTTTGATTAATTAGCAGTTTCCATTGAGTTCAGGTCAAACGTTGCTCGCGTAGCGGCTGCTAACAGGTCGAGCTTTGTTTGAGCAACTCGATGAAAAGTGCATTCGGTATGAATCATCACTAGAAGAAGTAAAGAAGACACGTGGCGAGGTGAGCCAAAAGAAACTCGCCAATCTACCGTCTGCGCTCTCATTCCTTTTTGATCCCTCTGCACCACGAGCGGATATCCCTCTCGATTTCTGAATCCTGTGAGAACGATATCAAGGCCGTTCCATGAGACGACCAAGCATTTTTCTACTTAAGTCCGTGATTTATTTTCAAAGCTTTTCATGTATTTGTATGCGATTCATTTTCGATTCCATCGTATATAACTAGAATATCGTCCAGTCCAAGTGATACTGTGATACGAAGATGATAAAGAAAATTTGTATCAAAAATATAAAAGGAATTTTGATGAGTTACTTATTGTAACGTCGACGGATTTATCGATCGGTATCAGATTAGTTTAGTTGTTGTTGAATAAACTGAAAGCTAATTTGAAGCTGCGGAATGATTGTCTGATAGGGGAAGGTCGTCGTATCCGAATGAAGTGAATTTCCTTGGTTTTACCGCATGCGTATAGGTATTCCCTGAAGTGGTATCGCCTCGGCAAGAATGAGAGAAAAAAAAAAAAACAGAGAGGGCATTCGCCCGAGCCAACTTGGAAAAATGCGCCTCGCAGGAAATTACACGGATCAATGGCGCGGACTTACACACTTGAAAGTTTCTTCACAATATTCTACCGATTTCTTAGGTAATTGTCGAAGTTACGTAATTGGCTCTACCCTCTGACCACAAGCAATTCTGATATGCTACTTTGTCTTAGTTGTACTGAAATTAAGAACTTTATCGCAGTTAATGTTGTTAATTATAATGTCATACATGCCTTATCATGGTCAATAAGCTACGTATTTAGGCACCTTCATTGTCAAGTAGAAGCGCGCGTCGCAGCACAATAAAGGAAAAAAAAAAACATTTTACTGGTCATAAAATTCCTGCCGTGCGACAATATTTCCATACTCTCTTATCCGTCGTCGGGGAATTATTGTTGTTTGAGTACGAGATTAGGGACAGCGAGGAGATAGTGCAAATATTTTGAATTGGATCATCGTAGTCAAGTTTAAAGCGCGTCTTTAGGAGGTGGAGGTATCTGTCGGGTTTGGAAGCCGTTGAACGAAACTCTCTCCGAAACGAAGGATAGGCAGACAGATACGCGGGGAACTGCAATCATTCGAAAACCAGCTGACTGTTTGGTAAACCGGTGCGATTGAACTTCGCCAACACGTGTTTGTCTTCGCGAGTATGAAATTCAAGTTTTCCAATTAATATTATCTTACTATTGTTCCTTGTGTATCTTTACAAGATCTATATCGCGCAAATTGCAACGATGATTCAATCAAAATGTTTGTTTGTCGTTAAAGTCGTAAAAAACGAACGGTGGCAGAGAAAAAAAGCGAGACCCAGAAAGCGTACATTTCAACAGTATCACTTTAACGGAAATTAGCATTTCGATGGCTGGAATGGGTGGGTTGTCCGTTTGCCGAAAGAAAGAAAGACTTCAATGTGTTTGTGTTTTTGTGTGTATATGTGCATCTCATTAATGACGTTCTTGTAAACAACAACACGAGTGTAATTCGCTCACGAAAAGGCCAACGTACATAGATAAGATCACGCGTCGCGCTGGAAATTAACATAACAGGAATGAGGTACTGGTCGCAGCTAAGGTTCAGACGAAGAGGATGTCGGTTCACGTTGCCCAATATAGAGCGATGGCCATTGTTAATGCAATCCAGCAGCACCTCGATGCCACCCCGTCAACTCGGTCTCCCAGGCTTAGCTCAGTCGTCGGAGGCACCACAAGAGACAATTAACCTGCACCAACCCCTTTATGTACCAAGCAGCAGCAGCAGCAGCAGCAGCATTTCACCCTCTCAGTTCTCAACCGAACCTCGCACTACCTCGCGGTCTCACTGATACCCTGCCACCCGAGCATCTGCATAATCATGCTCGAATCCCAATGCTAATTAGAACCCGCGTTACGTCGTACCATATCTACCTCGACCTCTGTCATCTCTGCAGCTGGTGACCACACCTCTTTGACCACGCCGAGCGAATGGAAAAATGTTCCTATGACTCCGATTGGCTTGACTTACGTGCTGCTGCGTGTCTACAGAGTCGACGGAAGCCGATGTATATTTCGTACGTTTCACCATTTGTATTGGAATGATTGGGAAAGCCGCGGTGACGGAGTTAAACAACGTAAATGATTCGAGTTTCCAATTAGCACCGTGAGCTTTGAAAGCATAGAAATCGAGAGAGAAACGTTATAAAGCGCGCTTTGAGAGTTACAATAACTTTTCATGCCGGCAACAGAGTATCAAAGGAACAAGTGACACGTCGCGTTATAACATTTTGCCATAAAACTTTGTTTCTTCAGGTGTTTTTGTGTCAGAGAACGAAATTAAAAATACGTGTCTAGAAATGCCGCGTTACCTCGACGGCTGAGTAGGACGGATCTCGAAAGTTGAAATAGAAGAGATTTTTCTTTTTTTTTCCTAACAGGAAAAAAGATTGACTGGTTACGTTAACCTCTTCAAACGAACTACTTACAAAATAATCTTTCAAACTGCTTCACGTTACGAGCATTGCGAACCGCTTGAACTTCTATTTTAGCTGATCCCAAAAGCTGCCGCGCCCTTATGCCCGTTCTTCACCCTAAAAGTAATTTACGTTTCTTCTAATCTTGTTGCGAAATGTTGCCATAAAATTTCTTCGACGTCAACGGAAAAAACTTTCAACTAAAGGCGCTTTTGAAAAGACGTGTGGGGGTGGGGGGTGGAGGGGGAATTTACGTGTCGGTATTTCGCGAGCACAAGCCTCGAGCAACTGAAAGATTATTTGCATTTAAGTTTTCGATGGAAGATGCGTTAGCTTATGGCAGGAAATCATGAATTCCAGATCGAAAGAAATCAGTAGAAAAGATAAAAAGCCCTACTCCGTCTCAGAAGCGACGCGAGTATCCGCCGTCGTATAACTTGCAGAGGCTGTCCGCGCGTCCAGAATGCATTCCCGGTACCGAAACTGACACTGACAAAGCTTCCTGGTGTTTGAGCATTTGCTTGCGCCGTTGCCAGGTAAAGGTCCACGCGGCAATGATAGCTATTTGCGCGACTAAGAAAACGGTCCCGGCTACTATTATCTCTCCCAAGTTAATGCACATTCCCATTATGTTATTTGCGTTCTCATCGCTCTCGATGAAGACGTTGTCCCTCGCGGCGCTCGCATTACCGGACTTACCGTCACGATCGAAACCAAACTTATCGGTTATCTGAATTGATTGGACCAAAAGGAGATCCTCTCGCAATTGAGAAGCCGAGGAAAGTGCCGATCGTCGACGTCTGCGACCGTAAGAAATGACCGATCTTAACTCGCCGGTCGATTCCTCTTGATCGCATTGAACTGGCTCGCAAGATGGCATGCAGGGTGTCACCAGTGCGCGGAATTGCACGACCTCGGAACTCGGGAATTTGAAAGCGTCAAAATGCGATAGGAGAATCTGAAACAAAAAAGTTCAATCGTTAATTTTTTTTTTCTTTTTGTTCGTTTTTTTTTGGTTTATTTGTTCATTCATATTCCATTCGGCGACAATTTTTATCGTCCATTTTTATGTCACAATAAATGGAAAAATATCGTTTTATGAAACTTAATTGCATTTCAATAATTGTTCCATAAATATTCATTGGAAACGTGTAATAAATTAATCATTAAAATATCGCAATAAAAGATTTTGCCGACCGAATGGATCAATTTATTATTAATAGAATAAATACGTTTACATGATTTCTCACGTTTGAATTTGAAATTTCTGATCGCAATTTTACATTCAGCATTCTTTTCCGATAATCTACGCTATAACTTTTATCGCCATAGGATTCAAGTACATACGCGTGAATTATGAATGCCATAGAAACTGATTCGAAAATATTATTCCACGCAAGTTAGCAGAAAATACGTCCTGATAATTGATATGATTATAAATTCAATCAATTCGTGGTGATTTTACACATTGGTTCGGACATTACGTGACGATATCGTACGAACTATGAAATGAAAAGAGCGAATTGTTTGGAATTTGATTCTTGAATTTCATATAAACCGTTGGAAAAATATTCAGAATAAATTATAATCCCCTGCGACCGTAATGGGTTGAATTCAGTGCAATATCAAGATTACAACAATGTAATATCCGTTACATCGTACGTAATATTTTTTTTTTTTTTTTTTTTTTTTTTTTTC